>PVJD01012046.1:0-42199 GCA_004026545.1 Mormoops blainvillei | reverse complement strand
TTCTAAATGTTCAGGTTCTACCTGAAAATACAGTTGAAAGAATTACTTCTATAAAAATAAACTTTGTAAACCACAACTAAAAATCCTCACGTATGCAGTAGGGATGTATCAAAACATTGGATTGGAGGTAACTCACAAATTAAGTCTTTGGAGCACCAACACCTTCTAGTCCAGCCATGAGCTATTATTGTGTAACTGGTTAACAGGATCTCTGCTGTTACATGTTAACACCAGAGTCAGCTGGACTATAATATTATGATAATATTCTTATCTAGTAATGTAAATGTACATTTTTTGGAACCTTTTACTTAAGTCCAGGTTTGGGCCTGACTTTTTGTGGCTGTGGGAGTGAAACGGTTCAGACAAATGATATTTTAAAAGTCCCACCCGCCCGTTCCCGACTGCAGTAAGAGGTGCCTTGCAGAGTTACATCCATGGCACTGAGCTGTGCTAGACAGATGGGATTTCATTGGCCTCTGTGCCTGAAGTATTCAGTAAATGCTTCAACAAGTAGGGGAAAGCACATCTTTGACACTGAGGGTGATTATTTGGAGGCCATGCGTACAGGATGTGTCTGAGTATCAGAAACAGAGCTCGGTAGTAGGAAAGACTGCCTACAAAATAGAAATTCATTTTTCTAAGCAACAGAGCAGACTAACCAATCCCTTTGGATGCCAGTTGTTTGAATGGCCTTGGAGTAGTTCTAGAAGGCAGACTCTAAGGTCATATTGAGTTGCATCATGCTTCAGGCTCATTTGTTCTTTGGAAATATTACAAGAGCCACAGCTTAACAATAAAAACAAGCAGAATTTTCATGTTTTATTCATGCTGGTTTTTTCCCCAAGGTCATCTTTTTATATTTCTTTCCTCTTGTTTAAGTTACAGCTTTTCTCTAAACCAGGTGAGCCCCTATTGGATAATTTGCTCTCTAATAAGACCAATTCATCTTCCACTGATCTTTTTAGCCGATTATGCTATTTTTAAAAACTGTCGAAGTTAAAAAAATTTAACATCTGCTGTGTAATTTTTTAAAAATGTTCTACCTGAAACACAGTATGAGCAGAAACAACAACAGAAATCTCACCCTCGCCGCCGCCCCATCCCAGTCCTTCCCTCTACCAAGGAAAAAGCAGCAAAACCAAGTAGACACTGTTTGTTCTCCACATCCAGACCCTGTCCCCAAGCTCCAGAACATCATGTAGTTTCAGATCAAGGACTACAGTAGGAAACCCTAGGGTGTGAGGAGGAATTAATTTGAACTAGTAAGATTTACTCTCAAAGGGGAAAAATATGAACTGAAAGAAAAAAGGTCATCAGTAGGCGGCAGGTCAGGAGTCATTTGAGTAAGAAGCGAGAGGGGCTGGGAACAGTTGTGTACCTTGGATGGGCAAGTTTGGGAGTGAGAGGACTGAGGAGGGAAAAAAGAAGGAAGTTCAGCCAGCAAGGGGGAGTCCTGGCTGAAGGGATGTGGCCCTTCATCTGCATTCATAGCTCCCACCCTGTTTCCTTTGCCAGTGCTTCTCAGCAGGGGCATCTTGCCACAATACAGATTCTGATTCCAGGGGTCCGCAGGGAACCCTGAGCTTCCGTATTTCTAACCCAGTCCCAACTTGATGCTGCTGCCTGGGAAGCAAACTTTGAGTAACAGGTTTACATGACCACTATTGCTATTCTCTTGAATGTCCTCCCAGAGTCGATCATTGAGTATACAAACATTACATGTACAACAAGATTTTAAAGATATAACAACATACTGTATCAGCCAGGGTTCTCGGAGAAACAGAGCCAATGGAACTATTCTCTGTGTATTTCACACAAATTGCTTAGAGAGAGAGATAACTTTAAGAAATTAACTCACACAATTGTAGAGACCAGCAAGTCTGAAATGTACAGGCAGGTTGGAAATTAAGGTAGCAGTTGATGTTGCTGTGTTAAGGTAGAAGAATTCTTTTCTCTAGCTAACCTCAGTTTTACTCTGAAGACCTTCACCTGATTAGATGAGGCCCAACCACATTATTGAGGCTAATATGTTTTATTTAAAGGTCAACTAATTACACAAATTAATTATACCCATAAGCCCTTTCACAGCAATAACTGGATTAGTGTTTGAAGAAACAGTTGGATATCATAGTCTAGCCAAGTTGACACACAAAATTAACCATCAGACATACTATATAGCTTTCAGCAAATTTATTTTTCCCCCTTATCATATCTTGAAAATCATTTTTTATCAATAGAGACATTGTATTTTATTATGTGAATGTATCATAAACCTATGTGTTTTTTATTGTTGGATGTTTTACTTTGCACTATTACAAAAATGATGCAGTAAACATTCTTAAAAAAATGTCTTTATGAATATACCTGTGGTATAAATATTTAGACCTGAAAATAATAGTCAAGGGATGTGCAAAGTATACTTTTTTGCTTTTTATAGCAGTTGACAAATTGTTATAAAAAATAGACTGCTGATTTATCCACATTAAAAATGAATAAGAATTTCTGTTTCTACCCATTCTCAATGACACATTGTATTCCAAATATTTTCAGCTTTGCTATTTTGATACATGAAAAATAATGTCTCATTCAAGGTTTATTTTGTGAATGAACACTTTTATTCTTATGTTTAGAAGCTATTTGCATCTCCTTTTCTTTTGTGTCTATTGCTTTTTATTTTTAGGGTCATTAATATTTTATTATTGACTTATTAGAGTTCAAAATATTTTTAAAATATTAGCCATTTGTATATATATAGTATATATATATAATGCAAATTTATTTTGGTGTGTTCTTTGTCTTTTAAACTAATCAATCAACTATGTAAATATTTTAAATTTTATGTAAAGCTATTTATGTCTTTAATTTTATGGCTTCTGAGTATTTTGTTCTACAGACTTTCCCTCCAAGAAATTATGAATATTTTTTTCTATATTTTCTTTTACACTTGCATGAGATCTCATTTTGTGTTAAAATCTTTGAATCATCTTATTTGCTTTGGTGTAAAGAGTTTAAAAGAGATGAACTCCTCATTCTCAATCTTCTAAGAAATAATTTTGTACATTTGTGCTTTCTCTCCCTCTGTACACACACACCTTTTTGCTTCTCTCTCTCTCTCTCTTTCTCTCATACTCTCCTGCCCCAGTCACTGTTTCTTTTTCTCTCTTCCTGTCACTCCTGCTCTTGTATTATCTTCCTTTTTTTTTAACTCTCAAGTAACCAACTCTCAGAATCAGTTACCAGTTTTATTTTTTGTTTCCTGTTTTATGACTCATTTATTTCTACTTTTGTATTTACATTTTTCTTCCTTCTTCCTTTCTTATGTTTATTTTATTGTTCTTTTTCTAACTTTTAAAATTTAATGCTTCATTATTTTGTGGGGAGGAAAACATTTATTTTTGTGGGTGACCAGAATTTTTTAAACGCAGTATGGTATGGATTCCCGGCAGTGTGCTCTGAGATTTAAAAGTAAGAACTGAAAATATTACCTTTGTTCTTCATATGATAGGTTGCTTTCATTTCAACAAGACATAATACTAAAATTAGACCACAAGTAACGCCATGTTTATTATGAGTTTTTAAGCCTTAGTTAAATTAACTTTAAGAAGATATACTTTTTTCAACATTTAATGGTATTTCAAAAAAAATACATAATTAAATGATTTCACAAGTTTCCTAACCCTGTAGCCCTTCTTTCAATATTCCAAGTCACTTGACCCTCACCTCCAGCTAAGGGACAATTTCCATAGTTAGATGCTTAAGGAGCTCTAATCAACACTTAGGTCATGCAATAGAGTCTTCTTTGTCCCGCTCTGACCTTGTGACCTTATTCTAATGTAGCAATTCTTGTTGTGCAAGTCCTTACCTTGAACCTCAGATATGCAAATGGGTCACTGTCTTATTTCTTAGACTTGAACACTTCTCTTGGTAACATGCACACTATCGATCTTTATTAAAGAAGTATTTGGCCTTGATCCTCTTGACCTTCTCCAAACTGCCAGCAGATATGAGGTATCTGTTTCTGACGCCATCCAGAAAGGGTGGGCCTTGTTTTTCATTGACGGACTTCCATATATTCATTTATTTACTCTCTTATTCATCAAGCATGTATTGAGTATCTACTTTGAATCAAGCCATGTATTAGAAAACAGAGATTTAAATTTATAAAAAGAATAGGACATGTTCTATTCTTCCAGTAGCAACCAGTCTAGTGGGAGGCGACCTGCTGACATGGACCTGAAATACTAACTAAATCCAGATTCTTGGATGCTGAGTCTGACATGACATCCGAAAACCTCTTGCCGGTTTCGCTGTTTGCCTGCCTTAGTTGTTATTCGTAGGCTATTTCCATGGTGTTCTGAGTTTCCTTTCCTCCTGTTGACTATATCTGCCTTTATTTCACAATGCCTGCCTCTTCTTTGTCAGGCCCTGGTTGCAC
Source organism: Mormoops blainvillei (assembly GCA_004026545.1). Classification (NCBI taxonomy): domain Eukaryota; kingdom Metazoa; phylum Chordata; class Mammalia; order Chiroptera; family Mormoopidae; genus Mormoops; species Mormoops blainvillei. The sequence continues at coordinate 37,764 of PVJD01012046.1, read as the reverse complement.
ATCCATTACTCATTCTGCTGCAGTTAACCCTCCCATGCCTGTTCATGCCAGAAAGCCACATCTAGGGCGTAATATGTTCCTTCTGTGTGGTCTTCACTGATGGGGGGAAAAAGCTCATGAGCAAAAAAAAGGATAAATTATAAATACTTTTAAAAATTATATACAGGATCTGGCACAAATAATGCTCCTTTTTTAAATTACCAAATCATAAGACTGTTATTCTGTAGCATAACAACATCACACTCAAGCACACCATATGACATTTTAGGTGAAGTGTTCAAATTGCTGGCCATCTTGTGTGGGACATTCATGTCCCCTACCAACCACACTCAAGCAAGCCTTACTGCTACATATACATATGTATATGTATATACATATACACATAAAGGTTATAATATGTGTATTATATATTTAGTGAATATAAATATTGAAATGTGCACATATATACTCACTAAATATATATATGTGTGTGTGTGTATATATGTACATATAGATATAACCAAATGTATACCACAGATGTTTTTGTTTTATTTTACTCGAAGTATTGAATTCTGAGTTCATAGGCCATTCTCCTTTTCAGAGAGAAAGATAAAGAAGGGCTCCTAGCATTCCTAAGAGTTATATCCAAGACACTTGGAAAATTTCCAACTTTGCAAACACAAACACTGTCATTAAAGTTAATTTTCCTATGAAAAACATATGAGACAGCAATTAGAGAACAAAACAGTGGTACCAAGATGGTGACACATGACCTATGACATTTGAATATGTATCTCAACAAAAATGAGAAATGATTATATGACATGACCCAGTGGCCATTGGCAAGGAGCAGACACTGTGATTTTTAAATCCAAGGATGCCAAAGATCTCCTGCACATTAGAATCGCATTGCAGTGGGCAAAACAAGGTCTGGGATTTTTTTCTGAAGTGGGCCAATTGGTTCAGGTTTATAAGGGAATTTACTGTGAATGAGCATCAGAAAAATATTACCCTGCTCTTTCCTCTACAACATGGCTCCCAGCATGTATCCCAGGGGTGGTATTTGAGTGAGACCCTAGTGTATTATTATAAAGTGGAGAGGAAGTAACACACTAACTAGACTAACTTTTTAAAATTTCTCAGAGTAATACTTTTGACACAATGCCAAACATCCAGATGAAAATTGAAAAAGAACAAAAACAACTCTCCAGATGTTTTCCCTGAGTAAATGTATAGGAATTACCATTCTCCTCCTTTCTTTAGGGTAATAATTCATTTCATGCAGCATAAGAGAACAAGGACTGGATGAACTATCAGGGTCAACAAAGGCCATGTTGACGTCCTAACAGAAGAAGAGCACCGGTGATATTAGATGACCGGGACAGCCAAAGGTAATCAATCAATGAAGCCTCACCCTGGTAGAGAGGGCAGATTAACTTTTTGGCCCAAATTTCTCACTCCTCTATACATCCATGTTTTAAACCATTTAACTCATAAAATCTTGTATTTTTTTCTACTACAGACAGAGTGCACTTCCTGTCCCCTTGACTTTGGACTGATGGAACATTAGCAGACATGATTCATGCAGAGGATTGAGATGTGCTTATGTAGGTGGACTTATCCTCTTGCATTTTCGCCATGGTCATGAAGGAAACTACCAATGTAGCTCACTGGGAGAGTGAAAATGAGAGACCTGTGAAATAAATATGGCCCCAACTTGAAGCCTAGAGCCAAGTTCAGCCCAGGTCAGCCGGCTCCCCGCCAAACTCACAGAAGCTGTGAGAGAGAATAAATAATTGTGTTTGAAGCCTCTAAGTTTTGGGAGGTTTATTACATAGAATTATTAGGTAAATAGTTGACCTCTACCATAGAGCCAAACAGATTGAAGATGAATTGATGTCTATAACAGAGTGAGTCATGTAGGTCTCAGCCTATCAGTAGTGATGCTATCAGCTAGGAATGCTGGGGCACTCACCTGGGCCCTTAATGCCGTGGTGAGCCCACGCAAACAGTATCTCAAGCAACGTTTTGGCTGGACTGCCCCTGGGGTTCTTAGGATAACAGGACTCGCCTCAGTAACCATCAGGGAAGACAAGAGGGCAGGACCCCAGAGCTAGGACTCTGTCTTTATTTCATACAAGGCTGGAGTGCCAAGGGTTTTGGTGGCAGATTCACTCTTGGTGGATTGAACACATAAGTGGAGGGAATTAGGGCATAGGGCGTAGGGAAAAGCGGGGTCACTCAAACAGTCAGTTATCTAGGTAACTCTGGGCACTTTAAAAGGGAAAGGTGAAGGGTGGGGCCACCTGGTTCCTTAGCTAGTTTTTGGGCTAGTAGCTATGCCGTATAACTGGCAATAAATTTATTTGAGATGGATGCCCTTGAAATGGATGCCTTGGCAATCCAAGGCTTAATGTTGAGCACTTACGTTACAATCAGTGATGCTTAACGTCAGGCATTTAGAGTACGTGGAGTGAACAGATCAAGCCTTCACAGAGGAGCAGACATGAGTGTTTATATCTCTCTGGCCCCATTGCCTGCTATGGTCCATTTCATTTTTTTGAGTCTGCCAGAATATCTGTCCTCCAGTTTCTTGCATATGCCAAGCACTTTCATTACTCAAGGTCTTGCACATGCTGTTTTCTCTCCTTGGACAGCTTACCCTCCCCACCCTCCCATTCACCTCCCATGTGTCCTAAGACATCCATTACCTTCTCAGGTAATGGGGAACCTTTATCTTTAAGGTGCGTCTCCAAAGGCCTTTAAGGGGAAATTTAAAATATAAGACCTGCAAATCAACAAAGATGACTCCATTAATCAAAACATAATTTGTACAATTTCTCTTAAGTTTGAACAGGATTTAAATAAGCACATATGCAAGAGCAGAGTCTCATGTGAAAATACGCAGACCACTGTAAAGTATTATTTTAATATAATCAACCCGGGCTTTGAATTGACCAAATTTCATTTGCTTTTCATTGTGGGGCTCTACCTTTATTGGGAACAAAGGTGGGGCGCCTGGGGTCCTAAACACCTAAATGTCCAAGGAAGAAATGTTTTTGCCTGTTTGACTTGGTATTTTAAAGAGGCGAATTGGGCTATTATAAATCAGTATAATTTAATACAACTAGAGGTTGTTTTCTTTTAGGTGAATTTGAGATTGATTCTCAGTTACCTTAAAAATTTTTGTAACTTTACTAAATCAGTTTGATTGTGGGTTTGCGATGCACAGTGTGTGTGTGTGTGTGTGTGTGTGTGCGAGCGCACGCGTGCACACATTCATGCATAATTGGGGCAAATAAAAATTAGTATCGAGACCTTATTCTTGCCAGGAACTATGCTGAGTAATTTATAGATATTATCTCATTTGATCCTTGCGCGATATATAAAAGCTGCTTATCAATAGGTGTATAGTAAAAATGCTTACTTGGGCCTGTGGGCCTCAACTTTGGCTGCACATTAGAATAATTTGGGAGATTTTAAAATCCCTGTACCCGGGCCCCATTCCAGGACATCAGAATTGGAATGTGTGAGTGTGGGATGCAGGCACCAGTGTATTTAAACGCTCGAGGCGATTGGCATGGGCAACTAAGTAATTTGCGGATCACTGCATTTATCATCCCAATGAAGGGTTGAGAACCCGGACACTCGGTGGTATATGTTTGATCTTAGCCACAGCTGAACTATTGGTGCTTTGAGAGAGAATTAGCCAAATAGCAGTTGTCAGCACCCACCTCATGGCGGAAAGAGCATCCGCTACTCCTGCTTCAAGTAATTCAGACTCAAATCCACACTGTTTTCCTCAGGAGATCACCAGGGTGCTGGAACACACGCTCCCATTATCTCCTAAGGATAGGACTAATCCTATACTGCTTTAAACTCCATTTCCCAGTTAGCATTTGTCCTAGCTAAGCAGGAGCAATGTTGATCTGAATTTTGTATTACATATATGCCAGACAAGGACACAATGTCAAGACCAGATTAAAGAGGTACAGTTTCAGAGTCAGAACACGTACACTTAAAACATGTGGCCACTCTTGCTCAGGTGCTATCTATCTGCTGAGTCATCTGAGCCACCCCTGCTTTGACCGTTCTGGATATCCCATCTCTCTGGGAACAACTCTGGCTTCTGTGCTGTCCCCAGAAACTTGGTGTCATAGGCACGGGTGATGTCTGCAGGGCCCTCGGCCTTCCTTCAGCCTGTGCTAATCACCCATGGAGAAGAGAAAGGGAAAAGCAAAGTACCTGTCCTTCAGCATTCTGAGCACCACCACCTGCTGAATATGCATTTACAAAGGACCGCAGATGCGAGGGGGACCTGAAGAAAGGACTGGGAGGTGACTCTAGGTCTTCACCATTTTATAGCAGCTATAAATAAGCACTTTTTCCCCCCTTAGAGTTGACATTCAATATTATATTAGTTTCATGTGCAGAGCATAGAGGTTGGACAAGTATATAACTTACAAAGCTATGCCTTCGATAAGTCTACTGCTTATCTGGCACCGTACACAGTTACTACAATGTCACTGACTGTACTCCCTATACTGTACTTTACATCCCATGCTTATTTTTTAACTGCTAATTTGACAACTTAATCCTTTCCCTTTTTTACCCAGCTCCCTCCCCAACCTTCCTCCCATCTGTTCTCTGTCTCTGTGAGTCTGTTTCTGCTTTCTCTGTTCATTTATTTTGTTTTCTCTGATTCTGCACATAAGTGAAATCATATTGTATCTGTTTTTCTCTGTCTGATTTATTTCACTTAGCATAATAACCTCTAGGCCAACCCATACTGTTGTAAATTTTAAGACTGCATTCTTTGTTATGGCCAAGTAATATTCCATTAAGCTTTCGGCTTATGTTTGAAGAGAGGCTGTTTAGTGCAGTGTTTCAGAACATGGGCTATATCCTCATCTGTCCAAAGTGGCACTTAATAGTACTTATGATTTGATGTATAGTTTCTAAGAGTAAATAGATGAAAAGTGATTAGAATAATATTTCCATACAGTAAGAGTTGCACAACTATTAACCCTTATTATTTACATATCCTTTTACCCATGTAATTCTTTATTAATTTTTTTGGATAAAGTGTTTAGAAAGCCCCACTATGTATTAGGCACTGTGTTAAGCTCTGATAATTCAAAGGGGACAAGATAATATGGTGTCTGTATTCTCAGGAACAGAGAGAAAGAGAGACTTGTAAAATTTATCTAGCATCCTGTACATGAATGCTCATAGCAGCATTATTTATAATAACCAAAATGACCAATGTTCATCAAGCAATGAATAGATAAACAAAATGTAGTATACCCAAATAGTGAAATATTATTCAGTTATAATGAGGATTGTACCGTTACATGCTACAACATGGATAAGCCCTGAAAACATCCTGCCAAGTGAGAGAAGCCAGCCACACAAGGCCACATATTGTACAATACCATTTACATAAAATCTACAAAACAAGCAACATAGTGGTTATACTAAAAACCACGGAAGTCTACACTTTTAAATAGTAAATTGTGAATTATAGCTCAATGAAAATGCTAAACCAAACAAAAAATAAATAAATAAATTATAAACTTTAAGATTAATTCTTCAGCATTGAGGTGACTATTTGTATGAAGCCTCCTTAAACTCACTATTTTTCCCTGAAATAGTTGAATAGTCTTAACTCTACATTATAAACAATTTTTGTGTATTAATTAATATATGTTTGAGACTGTCTTTGGGGAGGTAAAAAAAAGTTGAGAAAGAAAGAAAAGGAACAATATACTGTTAAGAATATTTTCCCAAACTTGTCATTGATAAAAGTATATGTTCCTTCTGGGCCCTAAAATATGTATAAAAATAAAATAAAAATAAAATGGCGACTTCATAGTATGCCAATTATGTCTTAATTTAAAAGCAAACTGCAGTACCTCTCCAAGGAGTTTTTGGTTAATGTACATTATACATTTCAAAAATGTAGAGCCATAATTTCATGTTTTCCATCTTATTTAACAGTGGGACTCTTTCTTCATGGAGATCTCTATGGGAACTGCTAAAAGAAATACTGCTCTAGTGAATCTACTCCAAATAAGTACAAATGTAAGAGCATCAGCACTTGGAATATATAGTTTGGCTTAAATGATTCACTGCTGTTGTTTCTAGGTCAATATCACTTCTCCATTTTATTTTGGTTCTATTGTCAGTGTCCTCCCTTTCCTGTTCTATGTTTAGCTTTTGTGGCCCTGAGTTTAATCAATCCTGGAATGAGAAATTTGACTTCAAAAATCTCTTTTAAAAATAAGGTAATATCCTGAAGAGAGAGGACAAAGTAACCAAGATGGCTGTAATTTGATAGGGCATGTGGAGTTCAAAATAAACACGGCGTATTAATCCACCTAAGGCTATAATGCACAAATCATGACATTTTAAGCCTATTAAGTCATTCCACCAAGATTAGTCTTGAGGTTAGGTGGTATTACTCTGGCGACTATTGTCAAAATGTCATGGGGACATTTGTGCCAACAGATTTTATTGGTACTGATACACACAGGTGTTTTTACCACACAAGCCAGAAAAGCCTTAAGAAAAACCTTATATGTTTTAAGTCATATTTATAAAGAAGCAATATATAACATAAATACCTGCCATGAATAAGAAAATATCATGAAACCAATACATAGGAAACTCAGATTGCATTCTTGATATCTATGGTAACTTTGAAGAATACAGAAAAAAAAATATTGAATTGCAAAATGGAAAGAAGAGAATAAGGGGAGGAAAAGGAGCAGGAGGAGGGAGATACAGAGAGGGAAGGGGGTGCAAAGAGGATGCAGTAGCAAAACAGAGCTACAGGGTCTCTTCTTCAGTGCCTCTGTTTTCTCCTGACTCCCTCAAGGGCATTAGTTTAACTAATTATATGAAGAACTCAGATCTTGGTGGAAAAATGTCATTTCTAATTGTCTTGTGCACTACTGATTATTTGGTTTTCTATTTGCAAGCAGCCATAACTGATTTTTTTTTGCATGTTTAGATTCCAAACATATGGTATACCAGAAAAGAAATTTTTTTTCATGGTGGTGGTGCTATGGAAAGCAATGCTTGATATCATGTGAACCAGATGTACTTATTTGGATGGAATACAAGAAGATCTGTGAAGATTAACAGTAAATCTTTTTCGGTGCTCACAAACGGGTGAAAAAATTGGCATGAAGTGTGCTACTCCTAAAATAAGGCATGCATGTATATCTTGCTGGCTATGTATGAGTGAATGACCAAGGTAATATTTACTGTTTAGTAAAAAGAAGTTTAAATAGAGTCGAGGGTATATTTCACAACCCAAAGCATGTCTTCTGTTTTCCTCATTACATAAATTACTCTCTGATGGAAAGCTAGCTGCTGCAGGTGGAACTTTGACCCTTCTAAGACATTCCTTAAACAAGCCTTATGTGACGATCTAGACAGAAGCAAGGTCTTCTCTCCTCCTCTGATCTCCTATCGTAATTATTGTCATGTGCACATGGAGAAACTAATCTTATGTCGTACGTGTTTTCACATGTTTTGAATTGTGTTTTTATTATAATGTTCAACCTTTATACAGGGTGGGACAAAAGTAGGTTTACAGTTGTTCATATGGAAAATAATACCATAATTAATAAATAATAATGCAAGAATAAACTGTTTCACATATAACTGTAAACTTACTTTTGCCCCACCCTAGATCTGTGTGTCCCACAGGCTATAATTTCTTTGAGATCAAGGACCATATTTTATAGTCTCTTCTACATGTCAACAGCACCAAAGAATAAGATAAGTGCTCATTAAACTAAAAAATGTCCTTCAATTTAGAAGAGACTTTCTCCCAGAGAATGTATAGTAAAATATTGAGGAAGTATTAGGTGATTTCATTATTTATTAACTGAATATTCATATAACATCTACCAATGTGTTAATATATTTAAAGAATATATTAACTCACAAAGTCTTTGTGGTAAGTTCTATTACTATCATTCCCATTTTGCTGATGAAGAAACTGAGGTACAGAGATTCATTATTGCTGATAGACAGTAAATAGCAGATACGGAATTTGGACCCAGGCAGGCTGGCTCTAGAAGCTGTGATTCTTTCAACCACTGTGCTCTACTGCTTTGACTCTAGTTTTCTTTCACATCATGTCCCATCATTTACATATCATGCATACTCTTATCTGCACTATTGATTGTGAGGTGTCTCGGACTAACTTGCTTCACATTCAATATGGAACACATTTGCAAAAGCATTCCAGATGTTATCTTGCCACCTCTCTCGTCAGCTTCCTGCTAATAGCTACCATTGTTGCCTTGATGCTGCACTATTGCGAGTACTGTATAACTTAAAACAATGCTCTCCTGTTCCTTTTTAATTACTGTTCAGTCATTGAGAACAAACATTCCCATTCTGATTTCTTTTCCTCTAATTCATTTTGGCTACGTGTACGGTGTTGATGCCTTTTGATGGAAAATAGAACTCTAAGCACTTCTATCTTGGCATCAGTTTCAGGCCCCATAAAAACAGACCTGCCCCAGACTCTCCCTGGCGCTACATCACAGCTGAGACGGGAAATCATCATCATATCCTCAATCTGCTCCCAGAAGCTACTCGGTGACTCTAGCCAAGCTGTCCTGAAACAGGAGTTCACCCTGAGAATCTGCATCTATTAAAAGCAGCCTGTTAAATTCTCCTTTATGCTAATAAATAAAGGCCCATTGTAAAGATGATTCCGCTGGAAGCAGAGAGACAGCGTCTTATGTGAATGTTGCCATCTCATTCTCCTCAGCCTGTCCACCAACCACAGGATACCTTTCTCTATATCTAAGTACCAGAGCATCTGTGTAATCAAGAAGATTTGATGTGAGCCCAGGAAGAAAGGGGTCAAGGGACGGGACAGCCTTTGTGGAGGGAACATTTTAGCATGAGCCCCCTGTTGAGGATGGAAGAGAGAAATGATCAAAGGGTTCACAAAAGGCCAAGTCTCCTCTAGGAGAACATAAAAAGGGCAAAGATTATTATATTGAAGTATCTAAGGACCTCTCAAGGCAGCATGGAGAAACAGAACATTAGCACAATGCCTCATTTATGCAGGCCAGCCTACTTTGTTTAATAATGTTACATATGCATTTAGGGCCAACCAGTCACTCAAGCCATCATCCAAAAGTCTATGGTGGAAGAATCTCAGAATGTCATTGAAGTCCTATTTTTAGCAGCCCCATAAGGGGACTTGCCTTAACACCTGGAGTGAACGTTTTTCAGAAAGATCATGTTGCTTAAACTTGCTAACGTTAACTTACCTCCTTAACTTCAAATCTTTGTCCTCTATGTTATATGCACAAGACATAAAGTTGAGAATAGGCATACAATTGACTCTTTTTTTTTGTATATTTTATTGATTTTGCTATTACAGTTGTCCATTTTTTCGCCCCGTTTATCCCCTCCGCCCTGCACCCCATCCCATCATCCCTATACCTCTCAGTTCATGTTTATGGGTTGTAAATATCAGTTCCTTGGCTTCTTAACTTCCTACACTAGTCTTAGCCTGCCCCTGCCTATTTCTTTTGGTCAACATTTCCCTGCCACCACTTTCCCCAGCCTCACCCACTCCCACCTCCCACCCTCAATCCTTTCTGAATTTAGCTTTGTCATGGGTCCTTTATGGATGTTCTTTGATAACTTTCCCCTCCTTTTCCCCTGTTATCCTCCTTCTCCCTCCTCCCCTCTGGTTGCTGTCAGTTTGTTTTTTATTTCAATGTTGCTGGTTATATTTTCCTTGCTTGTTTATTTTGTTGGTTAGGTTCCACTATTAGGTGAGATCATACAGTATCTGTCTTTCACCACCTGGCTTATTTCACTTAGCATAATGCTCTCTAGTTCCATCCATGCTGTTGCGAAGGGTAGTAGCTCTTTCTTTCTTTCTGCTGTGTAGTATTCCATTGTGTAAATGTACCACATTTCTTTGATCCACTCATTTACTGATGGGCACCTAGGTTGCTTCCCATTCTTGGCTATTATAAATTGTGCTGCTATGAACATTGGGGTGCATAGGTTCTTTTGAATTGGTGTTTCAGGATTCTTAGGGTATAATCCCAGCCATGGAGTTGCTGGGTCAAAAGGCAGATCCATTTTTAGTTTTTTGAGGTAATTCTATACTGTTTTCCACCGTGGCTGCATCAGTCTGCATTCCCACCAACAGTGCACTAGGGTTCCTTTTTCTCCACAAACTCGCCAGCACTTGTTGTTTTTAGATTTGTTTATGACGGCCATTCTAACCAGTGTGAAGTAGTGTCATACTGTGGTTTTAATTTGCATCTCTCTGATGGCTAATGATGCTCAGCATCCTTTCATGTGTCTCTGGGCCCTGTGTATGTCTTCCTTGAAGAAGTGTCTGCTCAGATCCTTTGCCCATTTTTTAAATTGGATTGTTTGTCTTTCTGGAGTGGAGTCATGTGAATTCTTTACATATTTTGGAGATCAAAACCTTGTCTGAGGTATCATTGGCAAATGTATTTTCCCATATGGTTGGTTCCCTTTTCATTTTGCTAATGTTATCTTTAGCCATGAAGAAACTTCTTCTTTAGATGAAGTCTCATTTGTTTATTCTTTCCTTTATGTCCATTGCTCTAGGCAGCCAAATAATAGGAAGACAAAGAACTCCCAACTGAAAGGAAAGGAGGAATCCTCAGACAGACTGCTAAATGAAATAGAGGCAAGTAAACTATCAGATATTGAGTTCAAAACAATGGTTATAAGGAAACTCAACGAACTCAGGGAGCTCAGTGAGAATTACAATTCACTCTTCAAACACTGAGCACATACTATGCCTGGTAAGGGAATCCATCATAGATAGTGCTCTTAAGAAACTTCTCCCACCAGCTAATAAAGACAAGAATGTGAAAAACAGTGTGTTTCATAAAGATCTGTTCCTAGGGTGTTAGGAACAGAGGGGGAAATGTATATCTTCATCAGGGTAGGCTTCATGGAGGACTCAAGATCTATGAATCTTCACTTGGTGGGTATGTTCAAATCAGGGATTCCCTGTCAGGTGAAATTATGTTACAAATAGTTTGATGTATTTAAAAGGTAGCCCTTAATATCTCACCTGCTACTCTGATTCTGTCACTGACACAGCACTCCTGTCCCCAAAAGTGGTTGGAACTATCACCATTCAAAACCTCAGTGATAAAACAGTTAAAAATGGGCCAACCCCGTTTCACCAGTGTCTCATGTATGAATATTCAGGCTGGCTCTGTGTACGTTTCCCCAGTGTTCAGTGTTTTCTCTGTCTGGTTATACGCCTTGCTTTTGCTTTTATCTGTATTCCTTTCTCCTACTTCACCTCCCCAAAACCCCTCATTCTACCACAAACACACAAACACACACATCAGAATGACATCCCGCCTGGGCGATTATACTCAGAACATGTTCTACTCATCTCTTAAGCAGATGTTAAACTTAAAAAGCTAATCAGGTTATTTTACTTCTAGAGAAAATAGTTCTGAAGACAAAATGATAGCCGCATTCAAATTCCAATTCCCAAATATTTTGGGCTGTTGTATTTACAAAGAAGTCCAAGCTATGGTTTGCATTGTCATCCCTGGTGAAATGAAGAGGCCAAAATGAAAGAGAAACCAGGGAAAATCAGGTCAGGACAGGAAATAATAAGCATAGTTCATAATCTACAATGGCCAGGCACTGTTCTAAGTGCTTTGTGCACAGTAAGGTATTTAATCCTCCTAACTGCCTTATGAGATAAATACTATAATTATCACCCTCATTTTACAGATGATAAAATAGAGACATGGAAAGATACAGAGCCATGCTTGAGGTCAGACAGTGAGGAATTGGCAGAGCAAGCATTTGAAACAGGCAGGCGGGGTCTGGAATCTGAGCACAGGAACGCCTACCATGCACTCGGTACAGCAAGTTTCAAGGGTCACTAACAGGGTTTCCCATGCAGCTTGTTGTAACACAGTTGGTGCCCTAGTCGAGGAAGGGAGCCCAGATCAACAGGCAGCACAAGGGCTTCTGTTGCATTATAGGGCACCTCCCAGACTTCTACCAAATGCTTTCTTCTTGCCTGGGGCTGTCTTGTTACTTTAATTTACTTTATTTTGCTTATGCTATTTAAAAGGGTACTGCTAAGCTTGACACATGCTATACTGTAAAATCAACTACATAGTCAGGAAGGAGAAAAGGGCTCACACCAAGAAAAAGTGAAGTTTTAAGGGATGTGATTTGCTGTAATCTAGGACTTAACAGTAGAGACCTTTAATCTCCTACATTTTTACCTAAACACCCTGACCTGTTTTCTGAAAAATTTGCTAGGAGCTCAGAAAGCCAAAGTAATACTTTGTATATCACCCCACCCTATAGTTTCCATAAAAGCTAAGAGGATTTTTTGTTAGCCTTCCCCAAAGTTAGATGAAGTTGTTTCTGAGATAAATTATTCTATTTTTGGACATCTCAAATAATTAGAAAATTTGTCCCCAGGTTGAATAAACTCTAATACAGCATTTTGAATAGCAGTTGAGACATTGTAAAAGCTCAACAAATATTAGCTTTATTATTATTACTAATCATGGGCAGTTTTGATTCAATGAATCATATAGACATACCTCTGTATTCAGAAAAATACTTTTTAAAAATAGTGTGCTTCTTAAACTCTCCACTGTCGACACATCCTTATCCTAGCCAGCTTTCGTACCATAAGGAAAATTACCCGAACAACACAGAGGAAAATTGTTTGCTGCTGGGTGACAGATGCTGCAATAAAGTACCTTCTAATTAACCAACATCAAAATCCACTCACTCATAAACTGTTACTATCACCTGCAGGACAAACATGTTCCTTGAGCATAATGTTGACTATATGTCAGTCAGCGATGTTCACATAGCACAGCCTTAGCCCGACCAAAACAGTCCCTTCTCAATTCACAGCAGACAGACTAGGAATTGCACCGATTACTGTCCATTAGGATCTGGGACCAGGAACCAGAGGCGCAGAGGCTAAAAGGTCTCCCAGGTATGCTGAGAAGGAAAGATGTTTGCAAAGGAATTTGACACCCTTCACAAAAAGAACCTACGTGGAGACCAACTGTTTGACGACCCAACAGAAATAACCCAGGAGCCTGAATTATTAATTAGCAGCCCTTCTCTGTCCCCCGCACGCTCCCACTGGCTTTGTTATGCGATGATAGTTATTATGAGGCTGGTTGCTAGAGAATCAGGCAAACAAGCTGCTATTCTCAAAATGAGTCTGGAAAATATTAATTTCAGTTTGGGGAAAGCTTTTTAAATGGTTGTCAGGAATGCATTTGAAGTGGAACGAAAGGATGAATTGCAAAGAGCTTCAATTTTCACAGTTTCCTATCAGAATAAGGAAAACAAAAGAAAACATTGTTTTCTAGAAAGCATTATTTCATTGTGATTATAATGAGTGATACTGACCATTTATTTTTTCCTGCCTGGGGCCACCTTTTGTCACAGTATATTTTGCATATTAAGTAGGGAAAAAAACAATCTGAAAGTAATAACTGCACAAAAGAATACGTTTTTGATAGGAAAGAGGTATTCATGTTTAGAGTTTATCATGCATTTAAAAGAAATATTTAACTTGTATGCCTAGCCCTTTTTTCCTCACGAAGAACTACCTAGTTAGAGACTTATATTTTCTCCTTAGTTTTCAACTCTAATTGCAGAGGTGTCTATATCATACAGACACGAAGAACTAGATGTCCATGTTAACTAGGAGCACTTGGGGAAAGCTTAAACCACTGTAATAAAACTAAAACGTTGCTGTACCAGAAATGCCACAATTTAGTTCTCACTATTTGGAGTCTTTTAGTGACTGACTTATTTCAGCACTTACTGTTACTGATGATAACAATACTAATAACAAATGCCTTGTATTGGGCACTTACCCTGGGTCAGACACAAAGTCAGGCTCACTCCTTTAATATTCACAATAACCTGCAAGACGACCACTATTCGTCCCCATTTAAAAGCTGAACAAAAATCAAGTTTAGAGAAGTTAAGAAGCCAGTGTAAAGCATACAGCAAGTTAACGGCGGAGCCGGGATCCCCGTGTTCATACTCGTGTTTCTGCAGCCTGCACCCATGGTCTTTTCGGCCTCTGAAACTGCTCGTCCATGAAGCTCCTTCTGTGAGGATGGAAATGTTCCAAACCTGCACCTTCCAAGGTCAGTCATTAGTCACAAGTGGCTACTGAGCACTTGAAATGTGGATAGTGGGACTGTAGAAATAAAATTTTAATTTAACTTAATTTAAATAACCACATGAGGCTAGTAGTTACTATGTTGGACAGTGTAACTGTAAAACAAACAAGAACTGTAAAGCAAAGTGTACCTACCCTAGCGTTCTTTAAGAGGATGATACCGGGCAGAACAATTTTTGATCAGAATCATCCTCCTTTCTTTCTTTTGTAATACATCACCCACTGCTGGCCATGGGCGTCCTGGGAAACCCCATTCCACCTTGAGGGAGTGAGCCTGCAGAAGGATGCTCATCGCGCCCCTCTCGTTCCCCTAAGTCTGCAAGTAGCTCTGGGTTCCCTCCATTAGCATTCCTGCCCAGTCTGCCTCTGCCGCCCACCCAAAAAATTCCACACCCCCACAAAATTAAATATCCTGCTCACCCACACCATTAGTTTTCCAAGTTGTAAGAAGAAGACACTTCAGAACTTCCTCTCTAAAAAATTACAATTTCTTCTTTGAAGAATTATTAAACATTATCTGCTAACATTGCCTCTCAACCTTCAGAACTGAGTAATGAGAATAACCACCATTTCTCAGTGTGCAATCAGGGTCAGGCATCCATCTCATTTAATTGTTACCACAGCCCTATGAGGCAAATATTAATATATCCCCCATTTTACAAATGAAGAACTTGTCTAGTTCACCTCAGGGTCCTAAATACTTTCTACCTCTCCACCCTGTCATTAACTTTCAGACTTGTCATTACTCCCTACCTCTGCTACATATTCATCTTGGTTATGGGACAAATATCACGTGAAGAGAAGCAATTAGACACATGTCAATACAAGAGAGGCTTGAAAAGGGCCCTTGTAGAATCCTGATCTTCTCTAGATCAATGTTGGTGGATCGAGGAAAATGTATAGAAGTTAAAGCCCAACTGAAGTCATTTGGATTAAAAATGAAATCTGATTACTGCTAAAGATAAACTGCTGAGACCACATTTATGACAATAAAATTAGATTAATGAAAAGATGAGATTTGATTAACTACTTAGGATCATCCATCAAGGTTTCATTGTATTAAACAATGATTCTATTAGGTAAGGGAGAAGAAATTCAACCAGGGTTAAAGTTACGCCCCTACTATGCATCTTGTGGTATAACATTTAATGGGCCATCTAGGCTAAACCCGCCAATCTCAAGGGTGCCTTCTCGAATGACTTGTAATAGCAATGAAGAAAAAAAAAACAACCCAGTATTTTATCAACCTACCACTTCGTTCCCAAATTTATCTATCTGAAGTTGTTAGCCAGGAACAAACTTGCATTTGCTTTTGAATTGACTGCTAGGGTGTCCAATTCTTTTAAGACAAAGATGTTATAAAAAAAAAATGTTATCAATCTTTAGCACTTCTATCTCTTTATGAGAAAACAAAGGATGGGAGCAATTAGTCCCTGGTTTTCATTAAATGCTAATAAACATAAAGATGCTTTCCCCCACTTAATGGTTTATCTACAAAATGTTATTTAATGTGAAGTGTTTGTGTGTGTGTCTGTACACATCTGTGAATACGCACTTTTTATTCTGGCTTAGTCCAACTCCAACTCTCACCACGATGCCCCCTAAAAATTGCCATGTTTGCAACCATGTACAGGACCTACATTTAAAAAAGATTAATAGTCAGGTGATTGGAGATATTCTGCTTTGATCAGACTTGCTCCGGTTTTCCATATAACATATTCAGCATAGGTAAGTTACACGAACCATTTCAAAACCCCTTAGATTAAAACTCCAAAGTGTGGGACTGCTTCCCTTGATCCTAATTCCCTGCGTGGTGATTAGGATCAGGTGAAAAGGCATTTCCAAGCACCACTATCATATTCTTTTCTTGGCTCCTATGACATTGATTTCCCTACGTACCAACGAATTTTATTTTCCCTGCAAGTCTGTATCAAACTACATGGCTGCAGCTAGACATTGCTCGGCACCCTTCTTCAAATGTAAAAGCTCCGTCTCTGGGAGAACTCAGAGTCTGTCCAGGGACCCATTGCAAATGAAGATAAATTGACAATGTGCCTGGGGAACTCTGGTCAGAATTGCAATTTTCAAGAAGATGGTGACTAGCCTCCAAAAGTGTTCATGTCAATGAAACATGACAGGTGTCACCAAGAACAGAGATCCCAGGCAATGGAAAATTAGAGCCTCTCATGTCCCTACTCATCTGTGGTATCCTAATTGCAGGTGTTGGCATTAATTGATGCTGGTGCCATTTTTGATCATGCGGGGCTGTCTCGAGTGCCTTGAATTTGCAAAGGGCTTGACATTCTGAGAGCCACAGCATGCTCGGATCAAATTTGCTTTCAACATGCCATGTTCAAGAATCTTCTTCCCGAAGACCATTAGTGAAAATGACCTGGCAAATTCACCACCCCCTGGAATTGTATGTGCCACCAAGGAAACCATTCTTGGTCTCCCTTTTCTGCCACTATAAGAGATTCAGGGAGTGTAGTGTCGATAATTCAACAGTGTGTCTGTGCATTGTATAATCAGACATATTTTCTGATAGCCGTCTTTCCCCCAAATGATGTCGCCGGCTCTCCTTTAGGCATGCTCCCAAAGACGATTGCAATATGATTTAATAAATGTTTTTATTGGTTTAAATGAGACAAAAGTAATTCTGAGTTGCAAACAAATTTCCTCTAAAGGAGAGAGTTACTTTACGATTTTAGATGCAGCATAAAAGCTTGTCATCAAGAAAAGAAAGGAAGCCCATGGAGCTTCTCCTATTGATTTCAGATGTGGGGAAAGCAAGGGAATTTATCCTCAAGTGCCATTTTGTTTTTCAGGAAACGTGGAAATGCTGATCTCATGAAATACAGCTGCTCCATGAGCCATGGGTGGCCTCCCGTTGGGTCTATTGAAGACGCCCACAGTCCACGGGACTCTGGGAGACGATTTGCTCTCTTTGCGTCAAGAGCTTAAGGATGAACATTGCTTCATGATGTAAATGAAAAACTAGGTCCAAGGTTACAATAATATGCTGCCCCTGGTCATTGGCCCTGCATTTCCAATCTATTATGTTTGCCATTTAAGATCATAAAGTTTAATAAATACATCTATCGGCAGCAATGAAATCAGTTACCAGTCTTTTATCATCGTCATCATTATTATACTATTACCAGTATTATATAAAATGTTACATAGACTTAATACATTTTGTTTAGTTCAATCAGAAGTACTTATTTGCCTTTGTCATGTATTTGATACAATAGATAACACATCTTTTGGCACTTTGATTCAAACTTGTTTGAGACTTAGTTGTATAAACAGCCATGTTAAGACAACTTTTCTTAATACCTGTTCGTAGCAGAATAACTAGGTATTGTTTTAGGACAAAGTATATATTTTACTAATTTCTTTTATAAATAAGGTCTACAAATTTGTTTTGGATACCAATTAGGTGATTTAAGGAAACTGGTCCTTGGCCACCCAGGTACATTTGTGTCTAAGGTCAGTGGTTGTTTCTGAAGAATTCCTGGTTCTTTTTCCTGATGTCTCCTTCTCCCCACAGGTGGTTGTCCTCAGAGCTTGCCTCTACCGTTCCTTCCTCTGGGAACTGAGCTGGAACTAGTAAACCTCCACAAAGGGCATTCCAGGAGATGATGGAAGAGCTGGATGACATGTATGAAAATAAATTGCTACGTAGGATTTTACAGTCATTCTTAATTGTAGAAAATAAGGCCCCAATAATCTTCTTAAAGTTTAGAGTACAGATCATGGGGAAACTGAAGACTTTGTGCCTCTCCAAACTGTTTCCATGACCCCATCTGCTCTCAGCTGCGGGCGTGGCTACCAGGCAGAAATACGCTATAGAAAAATATTTAAGGTATGTATTTGTTTCAAAATTAATCAGGAAAAGGAAAATCCTTTAGGGAGTAAAAAGCATCCAAGGAACCTCATTACTCAACCCCGCGGAGACAAATGAGCTTTCTGATAAGGCGGCACGCGCAGGTCTGGGATCGCCAGCTGCGCACTTCAAACCCTGTTTGCACTTAGGGAGTCTACGTTTCTTCCAGCCTCCCTGTTTATTTACCTATTTATCTCATTTACATAATGTGTCCTTTTGTGACATTAGGTTTAGACATTTTAAAACTTACAAATGCCAAAATGAATTGTGAAAATGTGAGGTAAAATATAAGCATATATAGATGCCCTAATATTTTACTGGTACGACTAAATCTATTACCTTGTGCATGCTTTAGGGTACATGCACCCCACGCATTTTCGGTCATCGATTTCTAAGTTTTTTCACAAAGAATGGAGCCAGCTTTGACCTTGAATATTCCCCTATTGCGTGTTTACATTTTTAGTCTGCAGGTATAGCTTGAGGTCCAAAGAGGCTAGCAACTGACGTAATAATTTTTTATTTCTTCCAAATGGATTGGTAGCACAAATGTAACCCCAAAGCTTTAATTTCCCCTTGTGATGTTAAGACTGCATAATGTAACTTGTATAAGAAACACAGCAGTTTTTTCTCTTGCAAAAAGACATAGAACCAAATGTTTCTAGGTAGAATGCAAGGACCCTGACCCTTGTGGTCGGGAAGGAATCTTAGATGAAGTATAATGATGGTTCTCAGAGACGGTTTCATTTTCCATCCCATAATAGGGCAGATACCGCTCGAGAGTTCCATGACAACACGAGGGTAGCAGAGCCAAAGCAGCCAGGGCAATGTACAAAGGAGCCCCGATGAGTAAATGGGGGCCTGAATGACTTCACCAAGTCTAAGTAAGGACGAGCAGAAAAACAGGCTGTGGGGCGCACTTAAGACTGTGGCCAGGCAAGTTTTAGAACAGAAGAAACTGAGTTGTGGTGATAGGAATCAGAACAGTGGCTCTCTGTGGGAATACTGACATGGAAGAGACACAGAGAAACTTTCTTGGATGATTGAAATGTTCTATTTCTCCACTGGGCTGGTGGGTACATGGATGTATACATCTGTTAACAATTATTAAGCTGCTCGTTTAAAATCTGTGCATTTTTTGTATGTAAATTATGCTTTGAAAAAAAGCTTAGCCAAAGGAAACAAACAAAACAGGCAGGCAAGGAGAGGAAAAAATTACAAGATAAAGGAACTAGGAAGTAAAAGTGTGTAAGTCCAGATGATATTTCTTAGATTTCATCTTCCTGCCGTAAACCTTTTCCTTCGTTCGTAGGGCAAATAGCCTTTGGTTTTAGAGCTAAGTATTCTGCATTTTAAAGATATCATGTTAGGACAGCAGGGATATCAGTGAGCCTTTCAATGTTTTGTGGAATGTATGTTTAATGGGCAGAATAAACAATCTTCGTGATAACACACTCAAGTCAAGGGAAATCTATGTATTTTTTGAGTTATTTGAAAATTTATTCCTAAGTTCTGTAAGCTTGGATGCTATATAATTAATTCTTTAATGACAAAAATAAATAAAATATATTGATTATTTCTAATAGGTCAAGTGCTGTGCTCAGTGCTTTAAATACATCATTTCACTCAACCTTCGCGGTCACTCAATAATGTCAATACCACAGTAGTCCCCTCTTATCTGCCAGGGATTGGTTCCAATGCCCCCAGTGAATGTCTGAAATATCTGTGGGTAGTACCAAACCTATATATATACTGTGTTTTTTCCTACACATACTTACCTATGATAGAGTTTAATTTATAAATTAGGCTCAGTAAGATGGTAATAATAACTGATAATAAAATAGAACAATTATAACAATATACTATAATAAAAGTGATGTGAATGTTGTCTCTCTCCTCTCTCTTCTCTCTCTCTCTCATAACCAACCCGATAACTGAGATGGCTACCATGTCACTGATGGACAGGTAGTGCACACAACATAGACACGCTGGACAGAGGGATGTTTCGCACCCAGGCAGGATGGAGTGGGATGGTGAGAGCAAGGTCTCATCGTACTACTCAGAATAGCTCACAAACTAAGTTATAACTCATTTATCTCTGGATTTTTTCATTTGATATTTTTGGAGCACAGTTGACTCAGGTAACAAATTACATGAAGCAAAGCAGTGGATAAGAGAGTCCACTGTATTATTATCTCCATTTTACTGACGAGGAAACTAAAGTTTTAGAATGTAATTGGACCAAGTTTCCAGCTAGATGAAAGATAGTGACCTTAAGATAAAAAATGTCATACTCTTAAGCACTATGTTTTGAGTTTTTGATGCAGGAGAGTAAAGAAAGCATGGTGTCTGCCTCGTGGAGTTAACAAACATATCAGGAACCGAATAAAATCCATTTCTCCTGTAGCTCATTCCCATACCGAGGGACCTTTTATGATGTTTTTGAATAGCTAATCTCAACCTAATGAACAGCCCAGGTAAACCATCCCTTCTTCTCTTTAACATACTGTGTACAAAGCATGTCAGCTGACATCCCTGGCCCACTCCTTCCTGTTCAGAGATTACTCTGCCCACCTAAACCTCCCTGCTCCCAACAGATAAACTGAACACATATTCCCAGCCCCTTGGGTTTATTAGAGTTGTTCTTATTATCATAATTCTGAAAATTATTAAATCTAAAGAAAACTACTAAAATATGACAGCAAAAAAAAAAAAAAACCAGACAGTTTTTATTCCAGTAAAAACCATATTAATTGCTTTTAGACCCTCAATCCAACGATGCCACTCGGATACTATCTTTACATGTAATCTGTGAATCAATAAGAAAACACAGAAAACTAATGAAAACTGGTAACTTGTTCAGGTATTTAACACATAAGGATACTAATTTGAAAAGGTACTCAATCTCCCTACCAGGGAAATGTGAATTCCAACTTCAATGCCATGCCATTACATGTACACATGAAAAATAAAGAGGTCTGACAGTGCCTTGTGCTGATGAAGGTGGGCACAGAGTAACTAAAACTCTTATATGCCGTGGGAGTAGAAATGAACACAACCACTCTGGGAAAAGCTGGCAGCATTTGTAATGATGAAAATTATATACCCTGTGATCCAGCAATTCAACTTCTAGGTGTCTACCCAAGACAAAGGCAGGGTGTGTTCACCGAAAAACATGTACAGAAATGTACTGAGTGGCACTGTGGTAATTGCACAAAATGGGAAGTGATCCAAATGGTTATTATTAGCAGAAAAAGACTGTGGTTCAGTTATGTAATGGAATGCTTCAGAGCAATAGGAATGAGCTACCTATGTTTACAACTAACAATCTGGATGAATCCAGAGATGCAAAGTTGAGCAAAAGAAGCAAGACATTAAAGAATATATTCTATATTATGACCCTTAACGAAAGGTCAAAACAGGTTAAAATGATCTGTGAAGATTGAGGCCAGAGTCGGAGTTATTTTGAGGGAGGTTGGTGGGAACGTGACTGGGAGGGGGGCAGGAGGGACTTTCGGGATATTAGTAACGCTGTTTCTTCATGGAGGTGGCAGTTGCAAAGATATGTTCACGTGGAGAAAGTTTATTTAAAAATTTATACTCACATTATGCTGAGTACATTTTCTCTATTAATATTATAAAACTTACAAAGAATTATTTTTAAATAAGGTCTGAGGAAAAGAAAAACCAATCAATAAAAGCCTGGGCAGAAAATATAAACATATAAGATGGTTGCAATACTCAGACTGCTTATTTTCTCATTCCATTTTAAAGCCACTAACACTGGAAAGATTGGATTATGAATAAGATTTGTGTTAAAAAAAAAAAAAGAGAGAGAGAGAGAGAAGAGAAAACATGAAACCAATCCAAACTCAAAGAAAAAAGCTATGGACTGTGGCCCTACCTCAGAAGGCTGCCAAATGCAGATGCACATATATATTTTACATTCATATAAAATAATTACATAATTTAAAGTAGATATACCTACCTTATTTATTTCATATCTATCCCAACCAACTCCCTGACCTAAAAGCAGGGCATGAAAGCTTTTTTTCTTTTTTGTATTGACAAACAGAAATCTGTATCCTCAATTGTTCACAAATTCTGACTCTCTAGGTTCTTTCCAAACAGGACGTTAAACACTTTCACGGATTTAATTATTTTCTCCTAATGAAGGGGGAGTAGGTGTTTGCTTTTGACCTGGAAAATTATTAGATGCCCTGGGTGGCTCAGAGCCCTGGCACCCTTTCCTGTTACACCTATCGGTATCTGAGAGCTTTCGTTGTTCTGAAAATGGGAATCTGCCCCTTGGAAATTTGATACCCAGCAAGTTGATAATGACTTTAAACTTTATTGGAAAGCATAAACTACAATAAAATTGCCAACAACATATTTTTCAGTAAGAAATGTCAAATAACCAAAATGCAAAGATAAAAATAATTTACTTTTGTAAACACTCCAAATATGTTTCATCTGCAATTCAGTCGAATAACTGTCTTTTTCAATTTAAAAAACCCCCATAAAATTGGCTTCCCTCTCTGCCACCCCTACCTACAGCTCCCAACCCTATGTCCCACAGAAAGCTTTCTCAGAGTTTCTGGGTCCCCTCTCTTCCCCTCCCTTCCTCTGCTCTCGTCTTTCTTCTGCTTCCCACATACTCTGTCTTCTTTTCTGAAGCCATCCTTTCCTGTGCAATACAAATGTGTGGCAGAGGCCACTTTTCTCATTTCCCCCAAAACACTTGGACAAGTCTCTTGTTTATTATAATAAACACTCTGCTAATTGTCTATCAGCATTCCCAGCTCAGAGTTTTTCTTCTAAAATACCATCAGATTTTTCTTCTAAAGTCTCTGATTTTCCAGCACTGGGGTTGATCCTTCATCTCCCCAAACTGATCTCATAAATGTACTTCTGAGGTTGCTACAAAACGTTTCATTTCCCACTGGGAATACTTCCACTTTCTCTTTTTCCACCTCTTTCCCCCAACTCAGTCCAGCTCTGCCCAGAGAGCCTTGTGTAAGTACCCGAATTCACCCTTTAATGTACTGCTACTGATAGCATTTCCTAGAGGGAAATTCTGTGTCTATCTCTTAAAGTTACACTTTCAATCAAATGAAAACTATAAGGAAACTTACTTCCTGGAGGGAAATTCTGTGGCTAGCTCTTTAGGTTACACTATTAATTGAAAGAAAACTATTAGGGCGCCATTATTTCTGAACTTTTTGATGGAGTTGCTGCATCCCGTTTCTTCTAGGTGGATCAGCAGCCCTAGCCGAGTTTCTTCCTTCCAGCTGCTCCGTCGGCGGTGTCTGCTGACCTGCCTCTTCCCCCTCCTTCTTGCCTTTCCCTCTCTCATCAAGGAAAGACCTGACATTTTGTTCATTAGCTTAGCTGTTTAGTTGCTGGAATAAAAAACTGGCCTTGAAACTAGGATTTGCATATCTCCCAGACAAAGGTTCAAAGTGCTTCTTCTACCCGGAGTTCCCTGTCTGTGCGCAGCCTCACTGAGTCTCTAGAGCCTGTGTGGGGAAGGCGGGAGAGATCAATAAACCCCTTTCAAGTTCCAAACACTGGTAGAATGGGTGCTAGGTGTTGACTGTATGATAGTAAAGTGATATATCACAATGACAGATAACCTAAATTCTAGAATTCTAGATATGAAAATGGACTTTGCCAAATAGCAAACTCTGTATAATTCAGGCATTTAGATTCAGATTATTCAAAGGCAGTTTTCGGGTAATAACAGTCTTGAGCAGAATCAGTTCATCAGGGACAGAGTGATTTGGAAAAGCACATTAATGGAATGTCTATGGAAATTCTCTAAGGACAGCTGATCCCAGGAGACTTTCAAGCCTTTCAATTATTTTCTCTGGGGTTAAGGCTGTATCACCGCTCTGAATTCTCCTTTGAGCAGTGAGTCTTGGCATCACACTGGTAACTCATTGCCTTTTGGTCCTTCTTGGGTATTCAGAAATTGTCTTCCATCAGCCTTTGTCATCTGGCTCTGTTATAGTTTTGCTGCTTTATAATTATATGTTATTATCTATACATCATTTTATCTCATCTTCTGAACTGACTTCTAAGCCCCATACTGAAAGACATGTGCTATTTTCTATGCCACTGAAATGCCTGCTTTATGCCCTCCCGGGTCCTTTAAAATCAAGGTCTAAAGCAGGGAGGGATGGCATCACTGCTCAGAAAACTACCACCACTGATAACCAATTACAGTGTTAAAAGCTAAATCTTGTAAGCTTCCCCTCCTGCCCCACAGGGATACAGAGAAAGAGCTGGTGTACGGAAACAAAGCAATCGCTTAAAATGTAACAAGGCACATTCCCCAACTAAAACCATGACTCAGCCTACACATGCAATATTGATATTTCAGATTATATATAATTGAACTGAGGTTGTAGTTTATTTTCCAAATACAAACATGTGTTTAATTAGAGCAAAATGTGCATCTCTGTAACACTGAATTTTAAGTACCAGGTTCTAAAGTTTATTGATTGATGATTATTGTGGGGAAACATGAGCTCTTATGCATAAATCTTTTGACAGGAGCTGTCTGTCAAAAATAATGATCCTTTTAAAACTCATGAATAAATAATGATGCAGGTCCACTTTACATAAAAATACATACTCATTTACACTCTGTCCACTGAAATGAAATATGGTTATTTAAAATAATGACTCTGTGATGGGTGAGTAATGAAACATTATTAATTTAACACACATGGTATTTTATACTTATTCTCAAATTACATGCATCTATTTTCAATATTAACACATTAGGCTTTTTTTTTTTTTAAGACCTCGAACAAAACATCTGGCACAGAAAATCCTTTCGTGAATGAGATTGTGAATTTTAATTCTACCACACTGGGGCCTCATTTTGGTCACAAGCTGGAAAGTAATAAACGGGCTGTCACTGCCGGTGTTTTATTGTCTGCCCTGGCTCGGAGCATCCAGGAGCAGAGGCACCTCCTTTTCCTCCCATAGGAAAAAAAATGTGAATTGTTGAGAAGGAAAGCCATTTGCCTGGCTTCATCCCTTCCCATCTGGAATTTGATTCTGTTAATACGTCTTTTCTTCCTTTATCCCACCCTGATTTTCCATCTGTTTGCTGAGGATCGGTTAGAGGATAATCCTAATATTTGGTCTTTCTCTGAGTGCCCTCACCAGTAATTCAGAAACAGAGGAACAGGAAACTAGGGAAAATTATGTCCCACTTTTCCTTTTAGAAGATTTAGATTCACCCTTCTGCTCCCCCTTCAACCTTTCAGTTATTTCCCCCTGCTCCTTTCTTTTTTCTCCCATCATGATCCAATGTCAGAGGTGGAAATAGTGGAAAATAGTGGAAATAGTGGAAAAGGATGTCTGGTCAGGATTGGGAGTGGGTATCACCGGCTTGGGAAAGATAGGAAAGAGGAATCATTGCTCAGTTTCCTTTTCCTCCAAGCTGAGCTGTTCACCTTCTAATCCCCAACTGGTTTTCAAAGCCCTAGGTTTTTCAATATGAGGAGTGCTGATGGCAGTTTCTTTCACCATTTCACAGATGCGGATACTGAGTGAAATGGTGTGTATCTTGCATATAATATGAGGTCTGTCCACAAAAAGTCCAGCCATTGTTCATAAAACAAGAATAGTTTGTGCCACATCGATGTAACATTGCAGCCCAGGAGAGTGGACTGGATTGTACCATGTGTGAACAGTGACAACTTCACTGTATTAGTCTCCCGGAGCAGCAGACACCATTGAGTGAGCATGTGTACTGTTTGGCCATCACATTCACAATGAGCAAGCAGAGTATGGAATATGTCTCAAATTTTGTGTTAAGCTTAAACATTCCTCTGCAGAAACTATTAGGATGATTCAGAAAGCCACAGCTATGGGTAACTGGTGATTGGCAGCTTCATCAGGACAATGAACTCATGCATCATGTCTCATGCAGAGTTTTTTCGTGAAACTTCAAATCACCCAGGTGACTCAGTCCCCCTACAGCCTAGATTTGGCACCCTGAGACTTCTGGCTTTTCCTAAAACTAAAATAACCTTTAAAGGGGAAGAGATTTCAGTCTGTCGATGGAATTCAAGAAAATATGACAGTAAACTGATGGCAATTGGGAGAACTGTGTGAGGTCCCAAAATGCCTGCTTCGAAGGGGACTGAGGCGTCATTGTCCTATGTAGAATATCTCTTGTATCTTGTATCTTCTTCAATAAATGTCTCTATTTTTTATATTGCATGGCTGATATATTCTGGACAGAACTCACATGTCTGTTTTAGTTATGGTGTACTGTTGTCTTATTTTGAAAATATGGCCAGCCAGGAATCTCAGGAATTTTTACCTGATTTTTCCTTCCTTTTCTGCCTGTCTATCTGCCAGCATAGCTTCTCCCCTTCATCAGTAATTATTGTTATTTGGGGTTTGGCCCTGGGGTTCAGGAAGGAATTAAAACAGACAGAGCCTCTGCCTTGCCAGAGTTGGGATGCAGACAAGGAAAGCAGCAATTATGTCTTTAGGTTAATTCACACCCATGCTGTGCTGGAATAACTGATTTATGGACATCCCTAACTTGAGACAGAAAGGATTTAGAGCTGTTGGCAGAGCCCTTGAAGAATTGCTGCTTCACTCATCTTGCTCACGTGGAGTGCCAGACTCTCGCCTGCGCCCGTCAGGCAGGCTCTGGTATCTGCATTTAACCGCACCTGGAAGTCAAAACTTTATGGATACAGCCAGAGGATTTGATGAGCAAGATGGGACTTAGGTCATGCAGTGAGAACTATAAACATTTTATTACCTAGCCTTACATTCTCCAGTCACGATTGCCAGGCTGGTGAAGGTAACCATCTCTGAATGGTCCAGTTCCTCTGAATCCCCCTTTCTTTGTCCCCTGATAACTGTAACGAGGGGTCTAAGCTGTGACTCAGAATACACTGCTGTTCTCAGTAAGCCATTATTTTGCAGCCCTGTAAAGAACCGTTTGAGCACTGAGCCTCACCCTCCTCCCGAATCCTGGTGTCTGTTTTGCAGGTGGAAGGGGGAGCTGTGGGCTGCTGCTGCGGCTCTGTGGCGGCTGCCCCCGAAGCTCTGTGCGTGCCCTTTCTGAGGGTTAACTGTCTTATATGCTCTTGCAATGGAGTGGACACTCTGAATTCCCTTTGAATGTAAGAGCCACGTGCACTTCGGAGTCCAGAAGCCAGATTAACTCATGGGGCCCAGTCTGGCATTTCTGCAGGGACCTTGTGAAATACTTCTTGGCAGCAGAAGCCCTGCAGCCTTCTCTGTCTAACTCCCGACAGCCAGTGTTTGGTGTGCTATGTACATTATCTCTGATACATTTCCTCTTGTTGGTTTGGGGCTAGAATGACAAATCTGTCAAGACCATTTTGAGTCTTGAGTCTGTCATCCATCTTGATTTTATGCTTCTGAAAATTTCATTATTGTGGCTCCTTCAATGTCATGTAAAGTCTGAACCAAAACACTGGCAGTTTCTGATTAAGAACAGAGAACTGAAAATGCAACCGGACACCTCTAAGTGGATATTGATCCACTAATATGTTCTGTTTTGTTGTGGCCATTCACCCAGGCGACATGGCTTTTTGTTGTCTTGAACATTTTATATTATGAAATATAAAATACATAATGAAAAGTGCCCCAAACAAAAACATGCAGCCTAATAAATTATCACAAAGTAAACAGCTATGTGATCTCCTCCCTCATCAAGAATAGAAACTTCATCCAATACTACCCAGTCATCACCCCGGAGGGAACCATTGCCTAGCGATCTATGGAAGTCCCAGCTTTGGTGTATAGTTTTATCACATAAGGGTGTAGTCCTAAACACAAGAGTTGAGTTGTGTTTGTTTTTTGAAGTTTATATGAATTAAATCATACAGCATTTCTTCTTTCATGTCTAGTTTGTGTTTTTATACTACTTGTGATATCTTTTGATAAACAGAAGTTCTTAATTTTAATATTATTTATCGATTTTTCCTCACTATAAACATTCTTTCCCTAACCAGATCATAAAGGTAATCTTCTATTTTACTTTTTAGAAACTTTACTTTGTTTCCCCTTTCACATATAGATGTCCGGTGAATCTAAAATCAACTTTTTGTGTGGAGTTAGGTAAGAGACTCAAGATTCCTTTATTCATATTTTCCATTTATCCAATATATCTCCAGGACTATTTATTGAGAGGACGTGGTTTCTCAGTGTTCAGTAGTTGCAATTTGTTGTAAATAAAAAACACTGTTAGAGGGGCTGCTTCTGATTTCTTGAATCTTTTCTACTTGCCAACTTTGGGGCAAGATCACAGTGTCTCAGTTACTGTATCTTTATAATGACTTGATATTTGATCGAACAAAACCTTACACATTTTACTTCTTCAAGAGCGACTTACCTATTTTTATTTCTTTGCATTATCATGCAAATCTCAGAATCAGTTTTTGAAAATACCAGTATTTATAAACAATAACATAGCAAATCATTATGCTATACACCTGAAACTAATATAATGTTATATGTTAATTACACCTCAACAAAAATAACTTAAAAGTTTAAACTATTTTAATGTAAAAGAAAATACAAGAAAATAATGTCAAATTTTTTTAATCAAATGACAGTATTGATATCTTTAAATATTGAATCTTCCAAATAATGTGGTATATCCCTCTGTTTAGATCAGTTTTTATATTACTTACTAATATTTAACGGTTTATGGCGGAAGCTTTATATACATAGATTGTTAAATTTATTTCTAGATATTTAAAACTTTCTTTGGATGCTATTTTAAGTAGTATATTTTTTCTAAATTTTATTTTCTGTTTCTTCTATATAAAAAATACACTTGACTTTGGATACATCCTTTTGGCAGCTTTGCAAAGCTCGCTTATGAATTTTAATGATTGTGTTGTAGATTCTTTTTGGAAATATAGTTTTAATTCTTTATTTCTAAGTTATATAGCTTTAATTTCTTATCCTTGATTTACTGAGTAGGACTACAATGTTGAATAAAGGTATGAGAGCAAGCACCAACTATCCTACTTCTTTTTTCATATTTTTTTCAATCTCAAAAAAAATCAACAGTTCTGCAGTAGGCATGTTAAATGCCTTAGGTTTGTAATGATAACTCTGATAGGATTAAGTTTTCTTCTATTTTCTTCATCATGAATGCATGTTATAGCTTATCAAATATTATTTTTGCATCTATTATCTATTAATATATTATATAATTCTTCCCTTTTATCCTGCCTATGTGGCCAATACATTAATTGGTTTTTAAAAGTAAAACCAACTTTCAATTCCTGGAAAAATATCCAGGTACTGGTTTATTACTTTTTTATTATTAATTGCCTTTCTTGATTTCCACAAAAAAAGATTTTTGAGTTAACTTTAAATTTCATTTGCTCTGGTAAATGTATGTATTTTTCATTTATATTATGCTCAGCTTTAGGATTATATTGCCCCTGGCAAATAAAAATCCTAGTCCATTTATTTTAATATAGGGTTAGGCCTACAAGTGATAATTTAAAAAACTTTTTACTCCTCTGAAAAATATTTTTATTTTACCTTCATTCTTGAAGGATATTTTTACTGGCTATGGAACTATTTGTTAGGAATTTTTTGTGTTTTTCTTTCAGATTTTAAAAATGTCCTTTCACGTTCTTTAAGTTTGTTGTGTTTCTGTTGAGCAGCTAGCTGTGTGTCAAATGTTTGCTCTTTTAAAAAGCAATATCGATTTGTTTGTTTTTGTTACCTTTAAGGCTTTATTATTGTTTGGGGTTTTCAGTAGCTTTACTTTGCTTGATCTATTTAGATGTAGATTTTGTTTTATTTCTCTTGCTTGGAGGCTTTATAGATTTCTTAATGTCTACCATCAGTTTTGGAAACTTCACAGCCATTATTTCTTTAATTGTCATTTCTTTCCTATTCTCCTTCTCTCCTTATGGGACTTGGATACACAGATGTTACATTTTCTCATCACATCTCTGTCTTATATCCACTATTTCATTTTCTATCCTTTTACCACTCATTTTGGATTTTTCTCTCTAATTTCTAGTTCCCTAATTCTCCAGATGAGTATAATCTGTTATTAACTCTATTTATTTAGACCCTACTTTTACTTATTATATTTTTCAATATTACAATTATAATCATATTCTCTTTTATAGTTTTCAGATCGCTGTTGAAATTTTAATTGTCTTTTATACCTGTTAATATAGCAAGAATAATTGCTCTAAAGTTTGTGCCTGATGACTCCACTATCTGGAGCCCCTGCGGCTCTGTTCGTGTTCGTTGTTTCTGTTGGTATCTATTCACGTTCGCGTGTCTCCTGTTTATGCCTGGCTATTTTGGCTTGTTGCCATTCATTTGATTAGCAAAAATTGTTAGTAGGAATAATTTGAGGTCTGAATGACATTATAGTCCAACCTGGTAGGTCCCTCTGATTCTATCAATCAAATTTCAGAAATTTAGGTGATTCAGATTGTATCGTGGTCCCTCGTATAGTCTGTCTACTTGCAATTTACCGTTATTCCTAGGGTCTCGCTGCTCATGCTTCCAGCTGTGTGCAGAAGGCTTTCATCGGGGCTCCCATGGGTTGGAGTTCTAATTCCTATCTCACTAGCTTAGTAAAACTTTCAAAAGTACCATAAGTCTTTACTGAGATTTAATTGGCATATAACATGGTATAAGTAAGGTATACAATGTATTGATTTGATACACATGCATGTTGCAAAATGATTACATCATCGCATTAGCTACTACCTTCATCTTATTGCATAGTTACCATTTCTTTTTGTGGTGAGAACATTTAAGATTCACTCTCTTTGCAACTTTCAAGTATATAATACAGTATTAACTATAATCACCATGTTCTACATTAGATCCCTAGAACTTGTTCATCTTATAACTGGAAGTTTGTACTCTTTGACCAACATTTCCCCTTTTCCTCAACATCTCCCCTTTTCCCCAGCCCCTAGTAACCACCATTCTAGTCTGCTTCTGAGTTCAACATTTTTCAATCACACACAAGAAGGGATTTCTCCCACCAAAAAAAGCAGAATATATTCTAGAGGGCAGGCCCCTTGTAGTATAGGCTTCTGCCGCTAATGAAGTGTTCTAGGAACCCATCTATATCAGTATATACCAGCTGGTATGATTGTGAGAGGCTGCATTCACTTCAGTGAATTTTCTTTGAAGACTCAACACATTTGCCCATTTCATGATGAGTGATTTACAAGTGCACTTGCCCACACCGTGCTGAGTTTTTAGCACTTTTTGACCAAAAATGGCATGACCCCATGCCCTGCCCTCCTTATTCATCTGATCTCACCCTGGGTGACCTCATTTTGTTTCCCTGGATGAAAAAAGTCCTGAAAGGGAAACGTTTTGAGGATGTTGAAGAGGTGAACCAAAAAACAGCAGAAGCACTTAAAAGGCATCCAAATTGATGAGTTCAAAAACTGTTTGGAGCAGTGGAAAGAACATCTTGATAGGTGTGTTGCATTAAATGGAGAGTACTTCGAAGGTGATTGAAGTTTAAACATGTAAGAGTAAATACACAACATTTTATAAGTAATTCCATTTTTTGGGTCCTCCCTCGTATAACCACAATGTATTTGTCTTTCTCTGTGACTTATTTCACTTAGCATAATGACCTCAAGGTCCATTCCTGTTGTTGTAAATACACTGTTAACTCTTTTAGGCTTTCAGCTGCTCTCACAAAACCAACAAGTGTACCTAGGGGAAAAACAATTCCAGAGTACTGGCTTCACTTCCATAGGTATCAATATTCTGCCAGAGCTTTTCCTAGTAATTCTTTACTATTTTGTTAAACCCCTAATGTCATCAAAGGTATTTCTAAAATATTTTGTTCAGCTTTGTAGAAGTATTGGTTGAATTACCTACTCTATTATTACCAGATACAGAAGTGTCCCAATTTATATATTTTTCCCTTGTCGATAGGTATAACTAGAGACATGGTCAACTGCTTGCTGAAATCAAGATACGTTCCTAATGATTTACTATAATATCAATATGTAATTAACTTTATGCCAAAAAAGTAGAAAAACTACCTTGACTTGGCTTTACATTAGTAATTTCGTTTAAGTTTCAATGTAATTGTGTGTGTGTGTGGTCTTGGTGTTCTTTCAAAGACTTTCAAGTTTTTATGCATCATATTTTCACACTTAACTGTTTGAAGCTAACTTTTCCCTCAAGTAGTGGTTTTTATAGCATAAATAAGCCATGCACACAATGCCTAACTACCAGGCTTTTGCATGGTTCATTCGCTTTATATTTTTCCATCAGATTTGTGAACTTAGTGGTCCTAGAAATGGTATTATGAGCTTTAACTATTATTAATTACAGATATATTTTATAAAGGCATATCTTCAGGAAAGCATTACCATTGAGAAGGCAGAATATAGAGATTTGTGTTTCCCATGAGTTTCAGCTGCTCATTGTCATGGCAAATTAAAGAAAAAAATAGTCCTTGCCACTCTAAACTAGATTATCTTGATAAAGAAGTCCCACTGTCATACATGATGCATGGCATATGACAGTGAAGCGTGGGTGGTGGGACGGGCTGGTGCCATGGTAGGATCAGTCCACTTTGGTGGAGGGGAATATTTTATCACCGACATTATTTGCAGTCGCTGGGGTATGGTAATCCTAAGAAGACTGACTTGTACTTTAATTTCTTATTGCAATCTTGTTTTTAAGTCCTCCCAAGGCAATATACTCTTTTCAAACCTACATTCAATAAAGGACCACTCCTCCTCTTCTGGGATAAGTGACCAAAATCCAGGCTGAATGCTCATGAGTGAGAAGACAACAGTGTGAAGACTGCAGTTGTTATTTTATGATATAAAACTGAAATTAAAAATAAAAACATTGAATGTATTAAAGCATAATTAATCAATATTAGCAATAAAGTTATATATTTTGTTTTATATCATTTTGTTCCATTACTTGAAGATATATCCTGATCTAACAAATGTAATCAGGACAAAGGAATTAAGTAAAAATTAATGAGTCTTTTCAGAATAATGTCAGAATGGTACATGCAAAGAACATCACATTAAGAGTCAGCTAGCCTTGAAAACACTTAATTTTTAAGCCTCTATTTTCACTGTAAAAATCAATTCTTATGACTTTTTGACCACTTCACAAAAAATTATGAAAATAAAAGAGATATAACAAGTGAAAGTACTTTGAACATTGTAAACCTGGGTACAACATAGGCTAATATTTTATAATAGTGAACAAATATGTAATAGAACTCTTTTAATAATATACATTTTCAAGTATATTAAAATGTTACTGGTACTTTCTGTGAAATGGATTAGTTTTATATTTCTTACTCAGTTCTCATACAGGGGTGTCCAACCTGCGGCCCACGGGCTGCATGTGGTCTAGTGTGGCTGTGAATGCGGCCTGACACAGAATCATAAATTTACTTAAAACATTATGAGGGGTTTTTTTTAATTGTATGTCTTATTGTATTTAATGCATGTCCCAAGACAACTCTTCTTCTTCCAGAACATTGCAGGGATGCCAAAAGGTTAGAACCCCCTCTTAGTACATCTGTTTCTTAAGCCACACCATTCTTATTCTAAACCAAAGTAAGATGAAACAAACATTCTTTTTGTTCACATTCATTGCTTTAGAAAATAGTCAATTGTCACATATTATGCATTTAGTATCTTATCATATACTAAGAAAACAACAGAAAATGAAAAGATCCTCAGTCTCCCTCCATTTCCAGATTGTCTTCTAGACTTTAAGTAGAATAATACAGATTCAATATGATTAGTCTTTCCAAATAAGTCTTATTTCTTCAGTATTTTATG
Source organism: Mormoops blainvillei (assembly GCA_004026545.1). Classification (NCBI taxonomy): domain Eukaryota; kingdom Metazoa; phylum Chordata; class Mammalia; order Chiroptera; family Mormoopidae; genus Mormoops; species Mormoops blainvillei. The sequence continues at coordinate 3,794 of PVJD01012046.1, read as the reverse complement.
TGATTGAATTTTTAATTTTTGTCATTTTTATTTACTAATTTGAATGACTAGAAAATGACTTTATTTCCCTACAGTATTTAAGTTTTTGTTCCTGAGTGTATTCATATGAATATTCAGTTTTTGTTAGTCTACACATATATTTTTCTCTACACATTATTTTTTATTAGAAAATTATATTTAATAGAAAGACTGGATAAGAAAATAGGTATATGCAATGTAAATTGTATAACCAAAGTAAAAACAGAGAGAGGGAAGGCAACCGAAACACATCAAATTTTGTCAGTCTCTAAATTTTGAAGCAGGTATGAAGCTGCTATTGAAATATAAAAAGTCATTCTTGATTCCACAGAACATAACACTTGCAGGGTCCATCAGCAGTATGTGGGGAATTTGGACCTGGTTCTTTTAAAGGTGATGCGTATAAAAGGTTTTTCCCCAAATTTTTAAAAAGGGGATCCTCAATCTAGTTTCAGGGTATCACTCACTGATTCTTGCAACTAAAGGTGTGTGTGTGTGTGTGTGTGTGTGTGTGTGTGTGTGTGTGTGTATTTCAAGCTGATGTGGCTCCGATGAAGCTCATCAAGAACCAAACCGGCTCTTTTTGGGAAAGAAGATATCATTGCATTTGTATGTTTCAAATTTTATAATGACTGGAGTAGAGAATACAGAATGGTCAGTCAGAAAACAGTTATGGAGGTCCAAGCAAGAGAGGATGGAGGCGATGGGGTCAGTGATGACAGAGAGAAGTAAACAATTTGTCATCTTTCAAAAGACCCCAGACTGCATTTATAATTGAGTCAAGATGTGAGATTTGAAATTGATCTCTTAGGGGTAGCATTATATAATACTGTTTCATTATATTCCCTCATAAAACTATTATCATCTAGTTCTAATTCATTATGATAACAAAAATTGCATCAAACATATGTTCTGGCTAGAAAAGTCATCTATCGTATTCCAGATGCTGGACCATGGCTTTGTATTTTTATGTTAGAATTCTTATTCTTATACTCTCAGAATTAATATTGTGGGATTCTATTAAGATTCCTGATATTTTGAAGCAATAGTTTAGTTCAAATGTGACATTAAATACTCATCTTAGTTATTGGTAGCTTTTCATCTTTTGATGAGCACATTTCAGACCATTTAAATATTTATTTTTAAAATATCCCTTGTCATAGGGAATAGTGTGTGCCTCCCAGACATGGGCTAGGTAGCTTAGAGACAGAGTTAGGAGGAAGGTTTCCCATAGAACTTTTGGTATTTCTGATATTTGAACCATGTGACTATTACCTACTTAAAAGAAATGTTAGATGTTTTTAAAAGTGTCACATGAACATTTTCTTTGATGCAAATTACAAGTGTTCTGAAAATTCAAAACCGCTTTCTGAGGGAAGGAAAAAGTTACTGCCAGTCAAAAGTTGTTAAGAATTCAGGTCCAGTTCCTATCTCGTGTAGGCCTATAAAGGAAGACAAGTAGTTTATGTGGCCTCAAAATTTAAAATGTTTGCCCCAGATTAAAACTCAGAGTTTGACTGGGAGATGAAAATTAGCTTGTGACCTTGAACCCTGAATCTCAGGAAGTTGTGGAGATTACTGTGCATAATCCATGAGAGAGAGATAAAAGGATTGAGACCCTCCTCCAGGAAACATTCTAGCGAATTTCCAGGGGGCTCCTCTGGCCTGCTAGCCCCCACACGTGGTCTGTATTATCACTCCAGGGCCTGGAAGCCATAAAGAATAGAATATATACAGGAAATGGTTACAAAGAGATAAGAGAAAGTGGCTTTAACAAAGGACATGGGAGGCCCCTGTTCATTATTACTGTTCAGGAAAGGAAAGAGGAAAGAAAAATGAAAACAGACCTCTATAAAAGAGAAGCTTACCAAATGCTAACTGAAAATCATGTGTGTTTTTAGTGAACGCTCCTAGAGAAGATATTTGTGAACTCCTGAACCCCTCGTTTAGTTAATTATCATAAGCAAGTTTGTATATATGACCTTTCTATCTGAATTACAGGCTTTTGGAGAAGAGGTACCTTGTCTTCTGTTTGAAAGGCAGAGGGTTTAAAAGCACATACTTAGGATCAAATCCGGGCTCTCCCATTTTCCAGGTGTGTGACCTTGGACATGGTGGGCAAGCTTTCAGGGCAACAGCCTCCTCCTCTGTGCAATATGCTTATAATAGTGTATACCCAGAGAGAAGTTTTGAGAATTAAATGAGTTACTGTTTATAAAGCGCTAAGACAGGGATTGGCATTTAGTGTTACATTAATAGTTATTAAAAAAATACCCATGAGTAAACCAGAAGTTTATTTAAGTAAACTCTAATCAGTGTCCTATTGCCCCTGAAATGCATTAAGTGAAGCCTTAAGTCTGAATGCTCGTGGTTATCGTCCACTCCCTTACCTACCCCTGTTCCAACAGCAGAACCGTTTGCTTGTCAAGGCTTTGTTGTGTTTATTCCCAGATCCATTTATGACACAATTTTTGCTCCTTAAATACACTTTGGAATCTCATGTATAAATCTACTACAGGTGCATTCAAAGAAGAATTTGTGTGTGTGTGTGAAAACGAGGTTGAAGGTTTTTTACAATTTTGATAAAGAGAGATGGGCTTTTATAAATAAATAAATAAATAAAGCATGCTGTTGGACTCAGCGTTTATGAAATAAGTCAATAGCTTGAGGGGGAAAATATCACAGAGATCTGGAAAGTTCTTAAGTTCTGGTTCTGCTCGATGACAACTGAAACTGTGAATGACAGCCACTGCTTTGTGGTGTGGTCCATACAAGAAAGACAACATAGGATTCCAAGGCACTGACCCTCATGCAATAGCAAAGGGTGGCTCTACAAAGTTTGGTCAATTTATGTGGATTTATATGTTTTAAGCTTGGGGAAGACATCTTTAGTTATTCAGGATCTTTTTTGTTGATTCCCTGTACAAATAAAATGTTCAATGCCAGTTAAAAGGATTTCTACCACCATTAAAACCACCGGGTTTTAGAACACCTGGCTTGGCTTTGAATCCAGGCTCTGCCACTTACCAACTCTGAGATCTGGGTAAAATGATTTGCTTAGCTTCCCCGGAAATCAGTTTCCCCATCTACAACATTGAAGCATCCACAGTTCCTCTGAGGTTTTGTGGGGGATTCACGGCAATACCACATGCAAGGAAAGTACTCAGCTTGGTGCACAACCCACGGTAAACATCGACCACTACAATAATCGTGGTTTCCTGCTTTTCATTCATCACTTAACTTAGTGCCTTACATGCTTTTGTTATGGAATAAAAGTTTACTAATTTTTTAGGTAATGATGATTAAATCATTCAACAAATAATTTTTATCATCCTACTATATTACAAATAATGCCCTTTTTTAGTCGCAGAATCTTTTATTACAAAAGCATAAGCATGTAATTCTGTAACATAACAATATCACACTCAAACATACCATATGATATTTTAGGTGAAAAGTTCAAATTAAAACTATAAATTATTAGCCCTGACTGGTGTGGCTCAGTGGATTGAGCACCAGCCTGTGAACTGAAAGGTTGCCAGTCTGATTCCCAGTCAGGACACGTGCCTGGGCTGTGGGCCAGGTCCCCAGCTGGGGGTGTGTGAGGGACAACTGTTTCTCTCTCACTCAACGGTGTTTCTCTCCCTTTCCATCTCCTTGCCTTCCCCTCTCTCTAAAAATAAATACATAAAACCTTAAAAACAAACAAACTATAAATGATCACAAAATCAGGCTTTCCTACTGCTGGACCCTGTGTTTGTGGAACACTAAAATAT
>PVJD01012045.1:0-42242 GCA_004026545.1 Mormoops blainvillei | reverse complement strand
TTCTCCCCCAGCACAGACGGAGACATGCAGCCTGCACAGCGGAAGAGACTGACCCAGGGTCATTTGACAGAGTGAGACTAAGGCCAAGTTCAGGGCGGTACTTGGGTTTGGGGGTAGGGGAGGTGAGCCCATGAGGCTCACGGGATTATTTTCATGCCAGGTGAGGGGTGCTGTTTGGGCTGGTTTCCGGCTCCCCAGGCGGGGTGGGGTGAGGAAATGGGGCCTGTGTTCCAGAAAGGATTGTGGGGGAAGGGGAAAGAACACAAAAAGCCATAGTTGAGTAATGAGACCATAGTTGCTGAATGAACACCCAGTCAGACAGCCTCCCCCAGGGTGTAGGGAGTGCAAAGGGAGCGTTGGCGGCCTGTCTGTGTGTGTCTCTTTCTCTGGGAAGAGGGAGTGTGGAGGTGTCTGCCCATTTGGGACAAGAACTTCCTTTTATTCTTGCTTTTCCTTGTGCATTGCTTCTCCATACCCCTTAGGTGGTGGGTGTAGCGCCTTAAAAAATTTGCTTATTGTCTGTGAATGTACCTCCTCTCACAGCAATAATTTTAGCTGAGTTCTCTGTGTAGGATCCTTAAGGACAGAGCATGAGTTTGGGGGCCTAGTTTTCCAGGAATTAATATAGGGCTATAGGTCTCATCTCATATGTCTTCTCAATGAGAGATCCCCTATTTCCCATAGCTTTCTAACCTTTTATCTAGCCCTGAAAGGCTGTGACAGTATTAGTCCCCTGGGGAAAGGATGGGAGCCCAGTCCCCTAGCCACAGGGTTACTACACTTCAAAGACGCCCTAGATAAGGTATTTATAGTGGTGTTTATAGGAAATGATTGTTGTTTTAGAAGTTAATTTGTTTGGCATCTTGTGCTTTCTAGAGAGAAATGCCTTGGAAACAAAAATAAGGTTATACCTTAGATTTAAATTCCGGGGTCTCCACTGGTGACAGTCACAAACTGCTTTTCATTTAGCACGGCACTTCATGGTGTTCAGCACATTGTTTCAGCCCACACAGCCGCCTTGTGAGTGGAGAGTAGTTTTCACCCCATTTTGCAGTGTTGGAAACAGAGACCTGGAGAAGCGATGGGAGTTGTGGCGGAGGCAGTAGGCTGCAGAGCTTTTTTTACTACTTTTTTTCATTTGCTACTTGCTGCAGAGGGACCCAGTTATTCTGACCTCATGGTCTTTCCAGCACCCCAGGATCCTCTTGGTTTCGGGGTTAGTCTTGGAGCTGAGAAGAGCAAAGGGCTGCCTCTGTCAGACTTCGGGACTTGCCATGGGTTGGTGTCTCTGGCAGAGCCCAGGTTTTTGGAGTCCAGCCTCTGTTTCGGGCAAGTTGTTAACCTCTCAGAGCCTCATTTTCCTCATCTATAAAATGGAGATACAAAAAACCCCCAAAAACTGGCTTTGCAGGGTTCAGTGAGATAACGCAGGCGAAGAGCCTGGCATATAGTAGGTGCTGCACAAGCATAGCCCAGTTCCTCTGCTTGCTTGATCTGTGTACCTGTCCCTAAGGGCTGGCGACACTTGACTTGGTGACCTACCTACCGCGAAGGCGGCAGGGCAGGGCCTGCAGGCCCTTGCTGTGCCCCCCCCTCAGACTGTTCCTGCTCACGGTGTTGGCTGGGAGGCAGCCGAGGCCCCATTAAACACACTCATCCAAATTCAGACCCAACAGGGAAACAGTGGCTTCTGAGTTCTAACCCCCCTTTCCTACTCTGTCTGTCAGTGTTACACGCATTTGCTTCCAGATATGTAGGAAGCAGAAGTGGCTCCTTTTATGGGTGGAGAATTTGAGGGACAGGAAGTAGCCTCCTGCCCAGGCTCACCTGACACAACCCTGAGGAAGTTCAGAGGAGCGTGAAGTCATTTGCGATTGAGCTTCTCCAGACTGATTTTTGTCTGGTCCTAACTTCGTTTGTTCCTTTCAGCTGGGAGGCAATTGGGTTAAAACTCCAGCTCACTGTTTCAAGCTGCAGCCCACACCCTTCCAGCAAAATAATCAGCATTCATGTAGCCCAAGTCAAGGAAAGAAAAGTCTTTGTTCAAGTCGTCCCACTGTGCTTTGGGAACCCAGATGGCACCAAAACCTGGCAAACAGGATTTTAATTTAATAGATTTTATTTAATGACACGGAGAGTCCGCTGTCCACAGTGCGGACAGGGATCTGTGTGACTCACGTGCCTGAGCGCAGGCTGTTGGGAACTGATCCCCCTTCCCGGAGCGGCTGCTCCGCTCGGAACTGCAAGCTCTTCTCTAGGGGAGGAGGTGTGAGGATTCTTGGGTGCAACCTGCCGGGAGTGTACTTCAGTCTGAGGGGTCGAGGACACATCGGTGTCTGCCCCACTGGGCTCTAATGTGGGGACACGGTGAAGCAAATGCTCCAGAAGGCCCACATCCAAGTGAATGCTGATTTCTTCAGTGTCGTCTCTTCACACGGGCACCATTGATATTCCTATTGCTTAAAACGAGGTGGTAAAGAACCTCTAGAAGTTTCCATCTGAGTCAGCTTTTCAGCCAAGTCGGGGAATTGTTTTTGAGACATCTTTTTATATTCTCATTTTTGAGTATTTAAATGGCATCTCAAGCATGACCACCCCCATTTGTGTGTGTGTGACTTGTAATTCCGGATAAGTTCTAGATACTTCCACAAGTCATATTCACCCATGGAGGACCTACATGATCATTATGCACATTGAGGAGATTCAGAGGAACATCCTCTGAAGACAGACCTTTCTACTTGGTTGAGCGGACAGCTGTGTGCACCTTGTTCTATCAGAGAGCTGGGTCAGGGACTACCAGGTAATGAATGGTTGGGCCTGTTGCTTCATCTGGGAGCTGTCCCTGCCATTGGGAGTCCTGATGAAGATACACTCCTTGTTTGTAGAGACAACATGGTCCCTTCCCTGCAAACAGACTTAGTTTGGACATCAGTCATATTTCCTAACAAGCCAGCATTCTCTGGGTGTGGTTTAGCAGAAGTCTCTAGTCGTGAGAATGGAGTTGTCTTCGTGTGCTTCTTCCTCTTCCCCTCACCTGCCACACACTGCCCCTCACTGATGTTCAGTGTTCAGGCCGCCCCCAGTCCTTCTCTAGCTGAAATATGTTCACAGCTGGCCCGCTAGGTGGCGGTTATACCCTCCTTCCTCCCTCACCCAAGGCTGCAGGACAGGCATCTTTTTTCCTGTACTATTGGCCTGGGAGCTCAGGGGTCAGCCAGCATTTCAGAAGCTAGTGTGGGGAGGAGACAAGGGGTTAGAATGTAGGTAGATGATTAAAATTAGAGGTCACAGTTGTAAGGTACCAAAATGGAAAAAGTGGCCATCTACCCTGGATCGCCTCGGCCAGCCCCAGACCCGGATCGCCTTTGCTTTGTCCCGCAGAGGAGGAAGGGCACATCCAGTTGAGGGACTCTGATGCGGTCATTGAAGTGATGTAGATGAGTTTAAAAGAATGGAGAAAATGTTTATAATAAGTTTTTTTAAATCAAGGTGCAAAATCATAAACATAGTATGATCGCAATTATATAAAAACCAAAAAGTACCCCCCCCCAAAAAAAACAGGCATGTAAAAAAGAATGAAAGTAAATATACCAACTGTTAAAAATGATTTTCCTTTGAGTAGTGGGGCTATAGTGATTTTTTTTCTATCAGCTTTTTTCTTATGTTTCTCGAATGTTCTGTGTAAGTCTTAAATGAGAGCAAATTAAACTTGATAAAATCTCAAACGGGCCTTCTTTCTCACTGGACTTCGGGTCCTGAATTTTAGTGTGGATATACAGCTGCTGTAACTGAGGTTGCCTGAGAGTTCTTCTGCCTCGCCTCACGCCTTGGAAATCTGAAGGGTCAGGCAAGACCAGGTTCCAGGAAGGCCTCTGGGACATACTTGTTCCTGGAGGCAGGGCCTGGACAAGACGGCCTCTCAGAGCCCCTTCCCACCCCCAGCTGGCGATGCTCTCAGCGGCAGAGTTTCTGCCAACCGCGAGCTGAGCGCGGTGACATTCTCTGAGTGGGGAGCAGTAACAAAAGTCTGGCTAGGATGGAGGCCGGGGGTGGGGAACCTAGAGTGAGTGCCTGAGCCGACAAGGAGCCAACGATCCTCCTGCCTGAAGGGACTTGCACCTCCAGCTGCCAAGCATCCGGCAGGACCCAGCCCCTTGGAAAGCTGCTGCCCTTCTGCGAAGAACTTCTTAACGGTGCAGGGCACTGGGGCTCCAGCTAGGGGTGTGGGAAGGATCCCTGTGCTTTGCACAGCAGTGGCTTTTCAGAGAAGCAGCATGTTTCATCTCCAAGGTGGAAACTAGAATCTTCCCTCGAAGCACCTCTGTAAAAGTGAGGCTGCAGAAAGACCGTCGGAGCGCTTTGTCTTCCGCCGTGTCCTGCCTGGACCCTCCGCCTCCGTCTCCACAGGGCCCTGGCCTAGGCCTCCAGGTCAGATTTTCTCCGCTGCTCAGCAGAGAGCCTCAGTTTACTGTAGCTGCCCGGATCCCATGGCCTTTCAGAGCAGTGGATAGAACCCAGCCACTGGGACTTCTGTGGTGAGGAAGGCTCACTGATCCTGGAGTTAACCACACCTGGGGATCGGCCCCAAGCCATTCAAGGATAGGATTGAATTTATGTGGAAGCATTTGCCACCAAACACTGCTTTGGAAAATTCTGGCAAATACTGGGGCTCCGTGGAGGCAGGTGAGAAAGGTTCTTTATGGTGTCTCTTGAGTGTTGGACTGAGATGTTCCCGAAGTACTGGCCCTCCCGGGGCGAGTGGAGCTTCTCGGTGGGCAGCATGATGTCACTGGATGTTGATGGGGATGGACCCCAGGATCCTCACTGGGGACCCAGGCATACTTTATTTGTTCCTGCTCTCCAGGCATGGCACAAGGGGTTAATATCTCTGATGGCTCTATTTTGGGGCAAATGGAGTGTTCCCAGAATAGGACTCTTTGTTGATTAGTTTATTTTGGGAGGCAAGCCCTTCTGGCATTTATGTAAGTGATTCTGTGTGTATCTGGGGGTGTGGATGTGTACACAAGTGATTTCTTGTTACTAATTATAAACAGCTTCTTTTGGGAGCCAGAAAAATGGAGGGGTGTGTGTCTATGTGTGTGTGTGTAAGGGGTATGGATTGCTCGTACTGTAAAGTGTGGCCTGTGGCTGTGTGGGCCCATCCGATGGGGCAGCAGCCACAGACATGTGAGTAAGAGAGTAAATGTGGGGACCTTAGGACAGCAGGCAGGGATCATTGTCTTGACCCTGCTGTGGGGTGTCAGGCTGCAGAGATGTGCCCGTCTACCGCCTCTTGGTTCCCTGAAGCACACGGGTTCGTTGCGCATGGTGACCCTCAGGCTGCAGTCTGGAGCCAGGTGGTCTCCTAAAGGGCGGTCCTAGGTTGTCTAAGGCCCGCCAACCAGTTCTAACCCGGAGTAAGTCTCAGATTCTGCGTTCTCCCGCAGTCTGGCACTCACTCACTAGCTTCTCCTGTCTCCCCACAGGCCAAATCCACATATGTTGAAGCAAGAGCGAAACCAAAGACCGTCCAGCATGGTCAGCGAAACGTCCACAACTGGGACCACATCCACCGTGGAGGCCAAGCCTGGTCCCAGGGTGAGCTCCTGGCCGCTCATTCCTTCTGTCCCCTCTTTTATATTTGCCAAACCCCTTTGTCATCAGAAGCCCATTTGACCTTCACTCTAGTTTTATGAAGGGGACATGTGAGAAGTATTCTTCCCACAGTGACAGATTGGGAAACTGAGGTCAGTTGGGGGTGTGTCACTTGGCCAAGAAAACAAGGGACTGCTGACAGAACCAGGACTGACATCTAGGTCCTTGGATGCATTCTTCATTTTCCAGCGTGTCTCAGAAGGGTGACATATGTGTGAGAGACAGCCTGGAGAAATTCGTGACAGATGGGCTCGAGGAAGGGGGCTCTCGAAAGGGGCCCAGTGGTTTCTGTGCTCAAGATGTGGGAACATGGACAGGGGAGCAGGGAAGGGAACCAGCATTGCAGGGGAGAGAGTGCTGAGGACCGAGCCCAGCCGGGGTGGGGGATAATTTCTGGTAATTAGCAAGGTCTGTGCCCACAAAGTAGCTTTGTTCCAGAAAGCCTGGCTTAGGACATATTGGGACCAACAGCTGCTGGTGAAAGTTGATTGAAATGTCCATTTAAATTTTTTTCCTCTGTGGCCCAGATGGGAAGCTGGCCAGGTCTTAGACCCCCCTTTGAATCGGAGTGCTGTGGCCATGTGCATGCCTGTTCCATGTCTCCTGGCTGTTCTTTTGATCAAAGGGCATTGCCAGGTAGAATAAGGCAGAGGGAGCCTACAGCCCACCCATCATACAAGTGCTTTTTTGTGCCTCCCTAAATCCTCCCTGCTGCTAGAGTTCAGGTCTGCTTTTTCCTAGATCATAAAGTCCAGCAGTAAAGTCCACAGCTTTGGGAAGAGGGATCAGGCCATTCGGAGGAACCCCAATGTTCCAGTCGTGGTGAGGGGCTGGCTGCACAAGCAGGTGAGGAGGCCGAGGGGGGAGGGTCGGTGGGAGGAGGTTGCTTTTGCTGATTTCTTTCCTTACCCTGGTCCCCCGGGTGCTGGGGACAAGCTCATAATAAAATGTTCTATCGCAAAGTTTGTCTGAAGCAGGTAGATTTTGCCCACCATGCAGAGTGATTTGCTGTTCATTTTTATGAGTAGACTGTCCATTCAATGGCTACAGCTTCCTTCCCCAAACCCACATGACCACTTTGGCCCGGGTGATATTTGCTGCTCTGGGGCCCAGGCGCTCATGTGTTGGGGGAGGGGCCAACGTAAGTCCAGCCTTACTGCCAGCACTTGCCTTCCTGACGTTAGAGCCTTTGTTATCATTTGGCCAAAAAAATCCCATTTTTCCCTCCTCCCCAGTCTAGCACATGTATTTAGCTCCCTAGCACCTCAGGTTCCAAATCAGCCAAACGCAGCCCATTGTCTCCTCACCCTTGACCTCTTTTACTCCTAATCTACTTTTCTGGATCTTGGTGATGATACCACCGTTCTCCCAGGTGCTCAGGTTAGAAACTTCAGCCCCACCCCCAGCTCCTCCTCCTCCCACAGCCATCCAGTCTGAAAGCCCCATCAGCTCTGTCTCCCCCGAGGCCATCCTTCATCCCTGCCCTCGCCAACCACTGTTCTTTCTCTGGGCCTCCGGCCACAGATAGGCTCTGAGCATCCAGGCTCGGAGACCAGGGCCCTCTTGTCCCCTTTGTCCCTCCTGGCTGTCCGTTCTGCGGTCTCCGGGTGCCTGCCTTGTTGTGAGTGTTCTCACAGCAGATACAAGGAGAGGAATAACATGTAGTTCCTGCCCTCAAAGAACCAATGGTCTGTGGAGGGACAGACAGACAGACACATCTCTCACATGCCATATCCTCAGCCAGCACAGTCTCTCACATCGCATCCAAAGAAGAAACCACAAATCAAACGCAATGATGTAAATTTTTACTAAAGGATTTATGGGAAGACAGAGGAGGGCATTACATTGCACCCCACACAGAAGGCATCCCTGAAAGTCTCTTTGAAGTCTCCCCGCCAGTTCTGTTCCCCATGGCAACTCCCATTGCTCTCCACCCTCTCCTCTGGCACCACCGTCTCCTCATGATGCTCCTTCCCTCACAGCTCTGTTCTCACTCTGCCCATCTCTTTTCTCACCTGACTGATTTAACCCTGGGCCTTTTTCATTTGCATCTCTGCACCCATTAAACGAAAGGATGCTCCTTCCTAAGGTGAAGGGAAAGGGAGGAATTGTAGATAACCCCCACCCCCAGCCCAGGCTCCTTGGCTGTGCCGTGACTGCAACAGGCCTGTGTGGAGTGCAGTGGACACACAGCAGAGAAGATGTAGCCATGCTTGGGGAAGTCCTGAAAGGCTCCCCAGAGGAAGTGATGTTTGAACCAGGTATGGAAAGAAAGAGGAGTTTTCCCAGCAATGCTACTATCATATACTTAGAAATTATGTGGTTAACGCCAAAGAGAAAACCAAGAATTATATGAACTCAGCAAATTAAATTTGTTTTTAGCACTTTAGTAAGGGGAGAATGAACAAACTTCATGTTGTTGTTAGGTTTAGAAACTGTTTGATTTTTTTCTTTTAAATTTAAGCCTATCAAACTCTTGCAAAAGGAAGACAATTTTAAGAGCTAAGAAGACTCTGGGATTATCTTAGGTTTGGGAGAAAACTGACCCTGAAACATTACTATTTTTCTATCGTGACCATGTCTTTAAAAAATTTTTCATAATCACCTAAAATGTTTTTAATAAATATAATTTACATTTTAGAAGAATAAAGACAAATTCTTATTATAACACAATTTGGTAGCAAGAAAATCCAAGTCGCTTTACATCGAATGGAAAGAAAACACAGTCTCTTATGGTAGAGAACTGAACTTAATCAAATGAGAATGTTGCCTCATTGATTAATTAGCTAACTTAAACTCTTTGTTTCATACTATGAAAATGAGTTTTCTAATCAGCATGTGCGAAGGCATTTTACAGCACAGCATTTGATTAAACAAAACTTTCTTAAAAGCTGATTTCATACTTAAAGGCAGAACTGTATTTCTGAATCCATATGTTCCTTTCTAAAAGAAGGGTGCTTATAATACATTAATCTGTTTCCAGGGAAAGAGAAACTTTCTGGGGATCAGCTATCGTTGAATCTAAATTTTAATTTCCTAGTGAAAGAATGTCTATGCAATAAAAATTGGTTAATTTACTGACAGAGAGAGTGAATTTGGGCAAGTCAAGATTGGGGAGGGGAAACGGTGTGCTCAGACATTGCCCTGATTGGGTTTCTTGGCTTTGCAGGACAGTTCCGGGATGAGGCTGTGGAAAAGGAGGTGGTTTGTGCTTGCTGATTATTGCTTGTTTTACTATAAAGGTGAGTGGGGGCTTGAGCCACAAAGGCTCTTTGTGCTGTGGAGGGGTGGGTGATGAGGTGATGCAAAGGGTGGTCTTCTCAGACTCAGTGATTGTGCTAATTAATAGCCTGTGGGCCTGCCAAAGAGTTCACTTTTACATATATGGATGGTTGGTGACATTTTTAGGAGTCCTGGCACTGGAAGTGCCATTTACTGAGTTGGACAGGATCTGGTTTGCCGCACTTCAGGAGTTAGCAGGTTGAGTTGAGCATGTTTACACATCTGTTTCAGCCCTTGGGGAGAGGGCCCTGTCTGATTCACCTGTGTAGTTCTGGCATCAGCAAAAGGGTCCCCAGGGAACAGCTGAATGGACCATCGGTGAATGCAGTCATCCTGGGGAGAGATCAGGAGCCCTGAACTAGGGCAGTGGGATGGACCAGCCCAAGGAAGGTGCCACAGAGGGTTATTCTGATGTGTCTTTCCATTCAAAGACAGCCGAGAAGAAGTGGTTCTTGGGAGCATCCCTCTGCCCAGCTACGTGATATCGCCTGTGGGCCCTGAGGACCGCATAAGTCGCAAGTATTCCTTTAAGGTACAGCCCCCTCTCCTCCAGGGCCCAAATTGCATCCTATGGAACTGTGTTCCCCAAAAAGGCTTTATAAAAGCAGTTCTTTTTGTGGGGAGGGGGAAGAAGTTAAGCTAGAGCGTTTCAGACTCATTAACAAAGTTATAAATTTTTTACACAAGAGTAATATCATATCACAAGTACTTTCCATGATATCCGAGGGGCAATTGGGATCAAATTTGGTTTATTTTCTGGATCATTGAAGATTCCTAGGGAAATCCCTTTACCAATAAAACCCCTTTTCTGTTTCCTTTGTCCCGCATGCCATTTGCAGTGAGTAGGGCAATGATAACTGATGGCCATCCTTGGACAGCCTCTGGCATCTTCACAGCCAGGTATGGAGGCACCAAGAAGATGGTGGTCAGACCCAAACTCGGGGCATCTTGAGGCCATCTCCTCAAGGCCTCCACAGTTCCTTCACTGCTGATATTTCTTGGATTCCTAGGGATGGTGAGGATGGGGCGGGTCGAAGGTCCACCCGACTGGCAGTTGGAGTGGACGTCTCACTGAAGCAGGTGGCTATTGGTGCCAGTAGCCATGGGCAGACACCTTTCACACCGCTCAGGGTAGGAAACAATGATGTGCCTTTCAAGCTGGGGTGAGGGCTCCCGCCTGCACTACTTATAGAGCTCGGACATTTCCATGTCGGGGGTGCAGGATGAGTACTAGGCAGTAGTTATTAAAGCAGAGGTTGAACAGAGTCAAGTTTTCCAACCACAGGGAGATAAATGGCCATGGAAGAGCACACAGTAAGACACCTTTCTTTCTCTGGAAGGGTTAGAGGAAAGTGTTGTTACATAGTGCCCACGAAATCATTGGCAAGTGATGGTCTGCATCAGCATCTTGATCTGGGCTCCACTGAGGTGGTGGTTGTTGGAAAGTCAGGTCTCCTGTTCCACTACCTTTCCTTCCTGAGCTGATGCTTCAGCTTTGTCCTTCGACAGGTGGGAGCTGTCGTTCTCTTTCCTCGGACTGTCCCTTTCCCCAGTGACTCCAGAACAGCAGCAGGTTAAACATTCTTGGATCCTTTCCCATTTCATGTTGCGTGATATAGTATTGTTTTATATCTGCAAAACCTTTTGTGATTTGAAAAGCACTTTTATCCATGTTCGCTCATTTAATGCTTGTGGGGAGCCTGTGGGGTCAGTATTATTAGCTTCATTTTAGAGACTTGAAACACAAGGATCAGAGTGCTTAAAGAAACTTGCCCAAAGTCGCAAAGCTGGAAGATGATGGCGACAGAACTCAGACCAGAGCTACATCCTCTTTCAAATGAAGTACGGGGAGGGGAGACAGCTCTCTTTCTCTTCCTGTATGCTTTTCTTCCACATTTATTTTGGCCACCTCCTGCACATACATTGTCAGGGATGGGAGGTGGTTTGAATTAATGTTCTTTGTTATCATTTTATTTAATAGTTCAGGAACCTCTCCTGCTTAGTGCTGGCTCTGAAAACATTTTGTTCAATGGGTTTCAGACTTGTCTTTTGCAGCCTGACAGTCTTCCCTCAGAAAACCTCCCTTTCTAGAGCCGAGTGTTGCTGTTGGGCCGACAGTCAGGGGAATGATGTTGTATATGATTATTTTGGGACAGCATCTGGAATATTCTCAGAGTAACTGATCATACTATATATATTTCATCTTAACACTTTATTCAGAGTTGTGAAAGTAATTCTAGGAAAACATCTTTTATGTGTCAGATTCTTTAAAAATTTTCCTTAGACTTCACTACGAGTCTTCCCTAAGTCTTTTGTCTGCAAGACAGAAAGCATGCGTGTGTTTGGGGGAAGCTTTAGGGGAAACCCCTAGGGTCTCAGAGCGGAGGAAAGCCGCTGCAGACAGACTTGGTGGCGCTCAGCTGGTTCTCCAGGAAGCGCTGTGGTTTTCTGAGAAAGACAGGGCACCCCTTCCTTTTGGGTTGTAGTGTCATCCTCTTAGGGGCCAGAGAGTGGCCCTCCGGGCAGTTCAGGATCGTGTTCTTAGGCGTACCGAGGAGTGCACCGTGTTCTGTGTCCTGGGCCTTAGGCCTGTTTCTAATGTCAGTTCTCTGTTTCCAGAGCTGAAATTATCTGACTGTTTCTAGGGCACCTTGCTTGAGGTCGTTCAGCGTTATCTGTAGTGGTAGACATAGGCACAGCCTGAAAGGTTATATGGCCCTCTCCTGGTCTTTTTTTTCCAACCGTGCCTGTAGCCTGGCAGCCCCTATGCACGACCAGGGAGGCTGGGGGCTGGATGCACCCTGAGCACAGCTGGGTCTGCGGGGTGAGCCAGCTGGGTGCGCTGAGCCTCTCTGCCCTGCTCTGCTGGCTCAGCTGGGCACCCCCCAGAGATCTCCTATTGGATGCACAGCCACCCTCTGCCTGTTGGTCACCTCTGAGCGAGCTCGGCCCTCTGGATCCAGGACCTGGAGCAGAAAACATCCTCTCTCAGCCAAGGGCACACAGATCTCCAGTGGGGAAAATGCCTTTACTGCCTCCCCCTGAGCCATTCTCCCTCCCTAAAGATCAAGGAGTCCAGACCTGAGCCTGCAGACCCCCTAGTGCCACGGGATAAATCATATCTTTCCTATTTTTAACCTGTGATGTTTCCTTTGATTAAGAAAGCAGGCCTTAACAGATATGAGCAGCACCTGTGCCTTGGTCGCCAATAGAAACCAAGGGTATCCTCACATCACATTGTAATTGTTGTAAACATCTTGAAATATCATTTATGAGCATCCCCACTTTGAATTACAATAATTATTACTCTGTTCGTCTTATAATGCATTATTTTTAAAAAGATTTTATTTATTTCTTAGAGGGGAAGGGAAGGAGAAAGAGAGGGAAAGAAACCAATGTGCGAGAGATATGTCAATTGGTTGCTTCTCACACGCCCCCAAGCGGGGAACCTGACCCGCAACCCAGGCGTGTGCCCTGACTGGGAATCAAACTGGTGACCTTTTGGTTTTCGGGCCAACACTCAACCCACTGAGCCACACCAGCCAGGGCGTTATAATGCATTATTAAAGAAGCACTTGTATCACTATCTCACAATATTTAAAAATATTTTGATAAATATTTCAATATATTTCCCTTATTTTATGTGCCCACTTAAAAACATTCTGAGAAGAGTTCATAGGAATCACCAAACTGTCAAAAGGATTCATGCCCCTGAAAAGATTAAGACCCCTTGCTAAATTCTGGCTGAAGGCCAGCCAAGAGATGAGGTCGTTCACTTATTTTATATCCAACACATTTTTGTCGTGTTCTGTGGTTTTACTTGGCAGGATGTCGATTCCGGGGATACAACAGTTAAAAGGACTAAGCGCCTGCCTTCATGGGGTTGATATTGTAGAGGCTGCATCAGCATGGGGGTTATCAGGGAATGAGAAGAGAACAAGAAGGCTGCCCTTTTCCTCTCCCGCTTCAGTTTTGTCCTTTGTGCCTCTCTCGAACCCATCTCTTCCTCTCCACGCCGCAGCCACTGTTCTGTCCCAGCAGCAGTCATCCCTCCTCAGGCAGCTAACTTACTGCTAGAACAGCGCCTGGCACATAGCGAGTGCCTGCAGCTTTGGCCTCAGCCTTCGAACTCCTCTGCAGACTCGGACCCACCCTCCACACTGTTTCTAAATTGCACATCTGTTCAGTTGTGCACCGCGGCCTGCAGGATAAAGCCCAGTCTTGGTTTACAAAGCCCCAACCCCTCTCTTCAGCCTCATTTTTAGCCATTTCCCGTTTATACTTCTCCTCTAGCCATATGCAATTACCTGAAGGCCCAGGACATTTCTTGCCTGTAGGCCTTTGCTTGAATTTCAGCCACAGCCCAGAATGCCCGTTCCTCAACTCTTGTCCTTCAGATCTCTGCTCAGGGGTCACCTCCTCCGGGAAGCCTTCCCTGAGCCCTCTGGGCAAGTTCAGTATCCTCCTTCTCTACATCCACAGCTCTTGTATCATTGCACTGTAAATGGCTGACAGCCTGTCTAGAGCTTTCACCAGGAAAACTAGCCCATCAGCGAGTTCTTTAGTTCTACCTGGGTAGGTGGGGCTAGTCTCATTCTGCAGACAGAGACCATGTGGAGCAGTCATCTGCAGTAGGAGTCTCGGGCAGGGACACGGCTTTCCCTTCCCAAGGCTTATTTGCAGTTCGTGTTTAGTCCTCTATAAATTAGTGATTGAGGAGGAAGACAGAGAAGAGTCATTTAAAGTTTCTAGGAAGCTTATCGGTCAGCCACCTTAGGTTAGTCAAGCGGCTACTCCTCTAGTAACATCAACTAACCTCTTTTGAGCCTCAGCCATGGCAGGCTGTGCTGTAAGCACCGTATGTGCATTATCTCATTTAATCCTCATGTGGCCTTACAAGGTAACTACTACTGTTGCCCACAGTTTCATTTTTAAGATGAGGAAACAGAGGCATGGGCAGGAGGTCAAACGATTTGCACAGGGTTACCCCAGGGTAAGAGGCAGAGCCCTCCGTGCACCTCAGGCTGACTCAAGAGCCCAAGCTTGCACCCAGTTCACTGTGCCAGTCCACCTGAAGGTCGGACCTGAGGTGTTCCTTCTTCATCGCAACAGAAGGGCTCCACCGTTCCCCTAAGACATAAACCCGCGTGTCTTATCCTTGACACTGGCGTCTCTCACCTCTCATGTCCAGACCATCCCCAGATCCTGCTGATGTTACCTCTCCAGACTCTGCCAGTTCTCTCTAGACTCTGCCCACTCCGCTCCTTCTCTGTGCGCACCACCATCTCCCACCTGCACTCCTGTAGTGGCCTCTGACCCATGTCCCTCACCTGCCCCTGCCCAGCTCTAACCTCTTCTCCATATTGCAGCCACAGTAGTTTTTCTAAAGAAAATCTAATCATATCACCCCCCACCCCAACATCTAATTGCTTCTTATTGCTCTTATAAATGAGGTGAAACCCTGATGTGACCACAAGGCCCCAGCGCTCTGGCCTCGTCCGCTGCAGTAGCCTAATTTCATCTTGCCTCTCTGTGCCGGTCATGCCGGCCTCATCCTGGAAATATACTGCACTCTTGTCCACCTGGGGATAGAACATATCCCCTCTATGCTACTCCTCCTGCAATGCGTGCTTATAATATAGAGGGCAGCTAAATGTCATTTCCTTAGGTGGACCCTTCTCCCGGCCAGGCCAGGTTCCCGCTACGCCTTCTCACGGCATCCCGAGCTGCTCAGTGGCACTTACTACAATTGTAGTTACTTATCTGTGGTCTTTCTCTTCTGCTTGGCTGGAAACTACCTTGGCCTTATTTAAGGCTGTTCTTCAACTTCTAGTGTAGCTCAATAAAGGATAAATTATTGCTGAATGACTAGGTTAGAGCAGGAGTCAGTCACTTAGTCGTGGCCTTTTGAGTGCTCCCGTCTTTCCCCACCTGCAGCGCAGGTCCGTCTGCGCTGCAGACGGTGCAGGTTGACCCTGGGGGCTTCGGGTGGCAGTGTTCCGCTCGCTTCACTAGTGTTTTCCTATCAAGACCTGAGTCATTAGGGCCAGGGGAGCAGCCGTATCTTTGGGGCATTATGCTTGTCCCATAAAATCTCCTTCGCCCTCGTCCTCATTTTCTTTAGGCCTGGCCGCCTGGTTTCCCTTCAGTGACGCACATTTGCCCAGCAGGGTTGTGTTCGCCGGAGAGAAAAGAGCAGAGAGGAAGGGAGCGTCTTCGAGATGCAACCTCATGTGGTCTTGGCTCTGGTATCTTCCTCAGGCTCCGGGCATTTTGGACTTGGGTCACATGGTCCGATGGTCCGATGAGAGGGGAACTTCCTGCGCTTCCTGGCTTTCCGACTAATATATGTCATATGCTCAGCCACAGAGAGAATGTAGCTGGGAACCTGCTCTTCAGACCCAAGGGCAGTTTGATTAGTGACAGAGGTTATATTTGTGATCATGTGTAAGTCCTTTGTAATGATGGATCTAACTCCCAAGGCTTGTTTGCAGACAGACATACAAACTGTCCATGTTTGAAGTGTGTCCCATGTTGATTTCCTGGGCAGGGCTGGCTCCATAAACTCTTGTACAGCAGAGTATGAGAGAGCAGGTCCCTGCTGTGCAAGGGTTCCCTTTGTTTGTGGGTGGCCCTTGTGTCTGATGGGGTTAGTACCTGGGCAGAAAGTCTGGGAGAGGGTATCAGAGATCTTATGGGGTCACTGTCCAGGGCAAGTTTTCCAAGAACTTCTGTTGATTCACAATAAGATAGGCACAGGTCTCTTCTCATTCTGTTCTTATTGTCAGATCTCCACTTTGCTAAAATAGGAGGAACCCTCCCTGGGAAAGTAGATGTTAGCTTATGTGTGCAAAAAAGGCCATCAGGTTTGCTTTGGTCGCTGTAGGGACCCTTTGCTGTAGGTCAAGGTTGCCTGTACTCCCTTGGCATTGGGATTGATGAACCCAGATATGTGACTGTCAGAAACAGTGCATTTTGGATCTAGATGTTAGTGTTGGGGGGAAGTAAATGCCGACAGTTTACCTGAGAGATTTCATTTTTGACCTTTAGTGATTTTAGAAGCATGCCATTTCCCAGCTTCTAATTGGTCCTCTCACTTTGTTTTCTCTGACTGGTCCTTGCACGGGGTCTGCCTTTCATTCTGGATCCAGATGATCAGACCAGGGATCTGTATAATCATATGCATTTCTTTGTAGGACCTGGGAGCCTTGTCCAGAGTCAGGCCTGGGTGTAAGGCCTGGCTCCAGCTCTTTATTGGTTCAACAGATATTTCTTTGGTACCTGCCATGTGCCAGGCATTATTCCTGGGGATACAGTAGTGAACAAAATAGACAAAATCCCGGCTTTCATGGTGCTTATATTCTAGAATATATAATGACAGATATGATAAGTGCTATGAATAATCCGTTACTGGATGTGGAAATCTGGGAAAGTTGCTCAACATCTCAGATCTTCATTTTGCCACGTCTGTAAAACAGAGATTCTGTCCCTACTCCTCAAAGCTGTTGGGATTAAAATGAGATTAAACTCATGGAAGTACCCCAGAGACACAGCAGTCATCCAGTAAATTGTCTCCAGCCCCTGCTCCTTTTTAACACCGTCTTCCTGGGTCGATTTGGTAAGGCCCTTCCTTGCAAATTTAAATGACAGGCCCCTGCTTACAGAGCACAAGGGAAAACACTGGTTTTGCCTCTTGTTTGGAAACTGTCCTTTTCAGTGTCCATCCCGAGTGCCTCTCCACAGGCTTTTTGCAAGGATGCACATGAAAGTGCCTTGAGGCTTCCCAGCACATAGCAGGTGCGCAAGGATTTTCAGGCTGATGTTAGCTCTGTCAAACTTGGTAGCGCCTCTTTGGAGAGACAGGACAGCATCTTCTTTGTTGGGCACATAGCACATTTGACGCCCAAGCCTTGAAACACAGTGAGTATGTGCACCCCGCTGCCTGCTGTTGCAGCTGATTTTTGACTCATTTCCAGTAATCATGTGCTTTAGAGGAACCAAAACAGGGATTCCCGAGAGTCTGCTTGGAGGGTTTATTTAAAGTCTCGGTCTCACGTAAGCCTTGGGTGCGTGCCCCTCCCTATGCGTGAGTAAGACAAGTCAGAAACAGGCACACACCTGCAGGGCTTTCCTGTGGGTGACAAGACAGCTGTCACTGGGCCTGCCAGCACTGAGAAAGGGGAATCCAGCTGTGGACACAGGCCGGGTGGTGCTTGGACTTCTAGTCTGGGAGAGGGGAGAACATTGAGCGTTTTTGCTCCTGGATGTGGATTGTATGCTAACGCCTCCGTTCTGGGTTTCTGTCTCCACCTGACAGGCTGTGCACGCGGGGATGCGAGCGCTCATCTACAACAGCTCCTCTGAGCAGTCGGGCATGAGGACCTACTACTTCAGCGCTGACACCCTGGAGGACATGAACGCTTGGATCAGGGCCATGAACCAGGCTGCGCAGGTGCTGTCTCGGTCATCACTGAAGAGGTCAGTCCCGATGGATGGTCCCGGCCGGAGCGCTTCCTATGCTAGGCTGGGGACCCAGCTCTTGAGTGCCCTGCATTCACCCTTCAAGCACTTATGTTAAGCCTTGCCCCTCCCTTCGAAGTCCTTTTCAACAGTGAATTCTTTGGGGAGGAGAATGCAGCACATGTTGCCAGTCGCAGCTGAAAGTTCCCCTGGGAAGTCACCTAGTCCACTCTCTGCATTAAAAAGAGAAACGCAAAGGCCTGGGGGGTGACTGCTTGGGGTGCCCAGCCTTGGAACTTGGTTTTTGTTTCTTTTTTTCTTACGTGTGGTGGAAGGGACAACCTCAGGGCACTGGTTTGGGGAGGAGGAGGAGAGCAAGAAAGATCTTGCCAACTGGAAGTGTGCCGCAGGCCACCCACCCTGCTCCTTGCGGCTGACCGGGGGGCTATCTCCCACATGCCCCTTCCCTCCAGTGGGCAAGCCATGGGTACGGTCAGGGATCTTGAAATTCCTGCGTGTGTGGTTGATTCCCTGAGAGAAAAGGCAAAGGACTGGAGTCGGGGACTAGGAGAGGGCTACGTGGCCTTGGAAAAGTCCCGGTGTGCCCTTAGCCAGTCCTCATCTGACATGGGCTCCCTTCTTCACTATCTGGACACCTGCTCTGCTTTGAGGCCTCTTTGACAGTGGTCTTCTTTTGCTGAGGCCTCAAAACAAAAGGGACTGCAGATGGACCGCACAGGGGGTGTTTCGGCTTGTCAGCCTTTTTCAGTTCGTGTGTATGTGATTTTTGGCATGAGTGGTATTTTCTAGCTTCATGCTCTCTTTCTTTAGGTGAACAGACCTTTGGTATAGATGCTGACCTTCCAGAGGCCAGGTCGGGGTCAGCTACCCTTGGAGCTTCTGCAACGCCACAGTTGAGCGTTTGTCATGCTGGTTTTTTGTTGGGTTGGGTTTTTTTTTTCTTTTTCCCTTCTACTTTTCAGTACCCTGGGCTTCGGGCAGAGATTGTCTTGGTATCATCTGCATGACTGACACATAGAAGCTGTCAAGTGTCTGTTGAATGAGGAAGAGATTGAGAGAATGAATGAGTATGTTGGACAGGACCAAAGACTGCCCTGGAAGCTTCCATGTGGACCCTGAATCAGTAACTCTTAACTAGAGTCGAGTTCGACTCTACCTCCTAGCACTGTCACCCAGCCTGAATTTTTCTGTTGTGTCCTTGATAATAACAGGAAGCGAGGCCCTAGCCTGCGGGCACTGTGTTCATAGTGCCATTGGCATTTCCTTGGTCATCCCAAGAGAAGGGATGACACATTTCAGCCTTGACATATCTTACACCTAGTGCACATGCTGGTCCTACTTTTTGCTTTATATGTATTTGTTAAATATATATATACACACACATATATATTTAACTATATAATGAATGAAGACCCCTTATTGTTTAAAAAATGCAAAAAGGTAAAGCCAAAGATATCCTTGATCTCCTTCCCAAGGTCATCTCTGTTACCAGGTTAATAGGTATCCTATTATACTAAACTATTTTTTATTCACACACACACACACACACACACACACACACACACACACACAAATGCACTTATAGAAATATGTAGTTTTTTCTGGACTTTTTAAATTTTTTTAAAATATATTTTATTGATTACGCTATTGTGGTTGTCCCATTTTTTCCCTCTCCTTTATTCCCCTCTGCCCTGCATCCCCCACTCCACCAGCATTCCCCCCTGCCCCCCATAGTTCATGTCCATGGGTCGTACATATAAGTTCTTTGGCTTCTCCCTGTCCTATACTATTCTTAACCTCCCCCTGTCTCTTTTGTGCCTACCAATTATGCTTCTTATTCCTTGTACCTTTTCCCCCATTCTCCCCTTTCTCCCCCCCACCGATAACCCTCCATGTAATCTCCATTTCTGTGATCCTGTTCCTATTCTAGTTGTTTGGTTAGTTTGTTTTTGTTTTTTTGTTTTTAGGTTCAATTGTTGATAGTTGTATGTTGTTGTTTTACTGTTCATAGTTTTGATCTTCTTTCTTAGATAAATCCCTTTAACCTTTCATATAATAAGGGCTTGGTGATGATGAACTCCTTTAACTTTATCCGGGAAGCACTTTATCTGCCCTTCCATTCTAAATGATAGCTTTGCCAGATATAGAGTAATCTTGGATGTAGGTCCTTGCCTTTCATGACTTTGAATACTTCTTTCTAGCCCCTTCTTGCCTATAAGGTTTCTTTGGCAAAATCAGCTGATAGTCTTATGGGAACTCCTTTGTAGGTAACTGTCTCCTTTTCTCTTGCTGCTTTTAAGATTCCCTCCTTATCTTTAATCTTGAGTAATGAAATGATGATGCGCCTTGGTGTGTGCTTCCTTGGGTCCAACTTCTTTGGGATTCTCTGAGCTTCCTGGACTTCCTAGAAATCTATTTCCTTTGCCAGATTGGGGAAGTTCTCCTTCATTATTTTTTCAAATAAGTTTTCAATTTCTTGCTCTTTCTCTTCTCCTTCTGGTACCCCTATGATTTGGATGTTGGAACATTTAACGTTGTCCCCGAGTTTCCTCAGCCTCTCCTCATTTTTTTGAATTCATATTTCTTCATTCTGTTCTGGTTGAATGTTTATTTCTTCTTTCTGCTCCAAATTGTTGATTTGAGTCCCGGTTTCTGTTCCCTGTATATTTTTCATTATTTCACTCTGCACAGCCTTCACTTTTTCCTCCCTTTTGCAACCATACTCGACCATTTCTGTGAGCATTACCAGTGTTTTGAACTCTGCATCTGATACGTTGGCTGTCTCTTCATCACTTAGTTCTATTTTTGGAACTTTGATCTGTTCTTTCGTTTGGCCATTTTTTTTTGGTCTGGGGGGCCTATTACGTTTTGAGGGGCAGAGCCTTAGGTGTTTGCCAGGGTGGGGCAACCCATGCTACTGTCTTGTGGTGCGGTATGTGGGGGAGGGGTCTGAGAGGGAACAATGCTGCTTGCTTGGCTCTTGCCAGCTCTCAGTCACTTCCCCTGATACCCACAAGCAAATTAGAACCTTCTGGTGCTGATTCCCCAGGTAGGTGGGTTTGTGTATGTTCTAGGACCCTGTGGGTTTCTCCAATGGACTCTCCTGTGAGAATGGCAGTTTCTCCTGCCACCGCAAACCCCACAGGTTTTTACCAGTAGAGGTTTTGAGGCTTTCTTTTCCTGCACTGGAACCCTGTATTGTGTGGTCTCTCTCACTCCCCAGTTGTTCCTCTTGGTTTATCCCCATGCAAATGTGGGACCCCCTGGTCCGCCAGCTGCTGCCTTGCCCACCCCAGTCTGCCAGCCGCCACCTTGCCACATGTCCTCTCCTCCCCGACTGCCTGTCTCCGCTGCTCCCACCAGTCCGAATGAATGTTTCTTAAACTCCTTGGTTGTCCGATTTCCATACAGTTCGATTTTCTGACAGTTCTGGTTATTTTTTGTTTTTAAATTTGTTGTTGTCCTTCTTTTGGTTGTGTGAGGAGACAAAGTGTACCTACCTACCAGTTGTTTTGTGCTTTTTTAAAGTATGTATGATCACATCTTGATAATCATTCTATATCAGTGTATATGGATTGACTTTATTTTTCACTGTTGTATGGTATTTCATGATACCATAATGTATTTAAGGATGTGTTAAACTTGGGATCATTTTTCTCTCATCTTTCACTGTTATAAATAGTCCTGTAATGAAAAAGTTTATACAGGCCTCTGCATGTGTGAGTCTTTCAGGTTGCTGGGTCAAAATACAGTGTATTTAATTTTTTAATTCTTGAAATTATTTTTAATAGTGTTTTTATTATATTTTTTCCATTACCATTTATCCCCATTATGCTCTCTTCCACCTCCACTGTTCCCCTCCCCCTGCATTACAGTGTATTTTTAATTCTAATCAATATCACCAAATTGCCATTTAAAGAAAGCTGTTATGTTTCACTAATGAGAGTGCTTATTTCCCTGTGTCTTTACTAGCATTTGATATCACCAGTTTTTAACATTTTTGCTGAGCTACTGCATAGATAAGTAGTATTTGATTATTTTAATGTGTATTTCCATGATTTGAGGGAGTGTTTCTTTTTTATTGGCCACTTGTGTTTCCTCCTCAGGGCATTGCCTGTGCCTGTTCTCTGCCCGTTTTTCTGCCGAGTTGCTTGCCTCCCTCTTCCTGCGTCCTTCCCTGCACGCTCTGAAACCCTCCTCACCGAGGAGGCAGCTTACTTTCTTCAGGGGTTGGTGGTAGGCTCTCCAGTCTTGCAGTTAATGGGATCTGTTTTTTCCCTCTTTTGAAAATCAGGATACCGTTTGCCAGTCTCCTATATTCTGGCATTTTCCTTGTTCTCTTCGATTCCTCAGATCACCTGAGAGATTTCCTGAGCTCATCTCCAAGTTCCCTCAGGGCCCTGGGATGCTTACGGCAGGGCCTAGAGCTCAGCCACAGGAGGCTGGACCTCCCTCATCTTCCTCCCCATGTTGGACTCGCAGTCTTTCTGAACCAAAGCTGTTCTCCGTTTCACAGTGCAGATCATTTTCCTTGATGAAGATATGGGACTAAATTCAGAAGTTGAAGGATTCAGCTTTATTTAAGTGTGTCTTCTTCTCCAGCCAGAGACACTTATGTCTCATATTTGTTAAGATCTCCCCTTCTTGATTTTAACTCTTCAAAAAATAGAAAATTTGATTTTGTTTTGCTTTGCTTTAAATGAACAGATGTTAGCACTTTCTGGATTTTATCCTTTTTACCATCATTCCCATGGGCCCATTCCTCTGGGGACCTGTACTTGATCTTGTGCTCCATCTTCATTTCTTGTGCATGTCCTTTTATAACACGAACTCTGAGAGCACCGTGTGCTGTTGCCCTGGCTTCTTTAGACCAGCAATGGAAAATGGGTTCATTCTTGTGTCTCAGCTTTGGTCAATGCATCATGGCTGACTAGGGCACTGGGTCAAAGATAACTTGAGAATGAGAGTGGGCTTAACAGAAAAAGGTGCTGTGATTGATAAATGACGTCCGCCTTTAGCCTCTCGGGATTAATTTGCTAGCTGACTTTTGGGTATACGCGGTTGGGCAAAAGTAGGTTTACAGTTGTGAGTACATGAAACAGTTTATTCTTGTATTATTATTTATTAATTATTGTATTATTTTCCACACAAACAACGGTAAGCCTGTTTGTGCCCTACCCTGTACTTTGCTTTTTCCTACCTGAAGCTTTTATAATTAACTATCGCATTTTGGTTTGGGGAGACCACCGTTTCTTTTCTGTTGGGCTACCTTCCCTTTTAGGGTCTCAAGCCCTAGATTTTGTATTGTCCCTAGATTTTCTCTGAATGTGTAAAATTCGTTCTTATTATGCTCTTAATAAACACCGAAGATCCCATAATCATGTTTTCCCAAGGTTCCTTCCTTTTAAAAAAACAATTTGTTCTACCTTCTGAGTCAGAATAGAGGCAGACTAGCACTTCCTCTTCACTTTCTGAGAGATGAAATTGTCAGCCAAGTGAATCCAGACTTATTAAATGTTCTTCTTTTTTATTTTTTTCCAGAATAAGATGTTCAGACATTTGGTTAGTTAGAATTAGTCATCAGGCGGAACTAAATGTTGCCTCTCCTCCAGTTTAAGGATCTGTATTAGATAACTCCGTCCCTGTTAAGGGGGTGGTCCCAATAATAGTGCTTTGTCCTCTCCCCTTCTTTGTCCTCACCCCAATGCTTCTATCATTATTCATAGAGGCAGATGCTTTCTGTATGAATGTGGTGTATTAGGAATCCTGATTCCAGGATACAGAAAATGCAGATAAATATACCTTAAGGGGGGAATTTATTAGTTTATGTCACTGAAAGTTTCAGGATAGATCTAGCTTCAGGAACAGCTGGGTTTAAGGCACAGGCAGTATCATGATAAGTTGTTCTACGGGCTCTGCCCACCTCTGGATCGGATTCATTCTTGAACTCCACGTGGAGGTCCCTGGCAGATCTAGGTTCTAGTGGCAGGATAGCCGCAGGAGCCCCAGACTCATGTCATCCAGGTTTAAGTCCAGCAGGAAAGAGCCAGAGTCTTGTCCAGAAGCTCTGAGATCCATTATGATTAAACAGTCTCACATCACATTTATTCTCTAAACCATGTACTATGGCCAGGGAATGCATACGCTGACTGGCACAGGTCTGGGGTACGTACTTCACTGCTGAGGACCAGACCATGGGGCTGAAAGTGAGGTGGCGTGGATGCCCAGGGAACCTTAGGGCTGTGGCCAAAGGAAGGAGAAGTGACTTACTTGATGAGATAAAGGAGGTGCAAACAACCAATGTACAGGCCAGCCGATTTACCCCCTCCTACTGTATTGATTTATCTGAAGTATCTCCTCCCAGTGCTTAGTCTGTGAGGTCAGGTAGACCTGGGCTCAAAGCCCAGCTCTGTTACTTTCTATGAGGTGTACTTTTGAAACCTCAGCTTTCCTTAGTTCTATGGTTGTTGCAAGTATTGAATAAATGAATGGATCAAGTGTAGTAGATACTCTGTATCATGTAATGCTGGCTTCCTATAGGGTTTGGTTGAACAGTGTCACTGGCTGCTTCTTCTTCACACCCTTCCAATTTCATTGTTAATCCTCTGGATCCTATCAATGATGAATCTCCTGTGAGCAATTTGCACTTCCTCCCTTTCCAGGATATGCCCGTCCCCCAGCAATGGTCCAATAACCCAGGCTCCTGTAGCACCGCCCCTCGGCCTGCCTTTGCTTCCCTCCTCCTGCAGCCTCTTCCTGCAACCCAGGAGCAGAGCTGAGCACCCTTGCCGTACCGCCTCCCTTGGAGCTCTTGTTTCCTACACAGAATTCAGGGTCCCTTGATAGATATTCGTTCAAGTATTCTTGACAGCAACTCCCCCTGCCCCCCTACCCAAGCTATAAGGGGCACCAAGGATTGCTGCCAGCTATCTCCTTCTGTTCATAATATTTTCCTATTTCCGTGTTCTTCCACATGTCAGAGTTCGGACACTGATTTTTGATTCCCTCCACCCTCCTGGAAACCTGTCTTCCAAACTCTCCCGTTGGATTGCTTTTTCCCTCTTATCTAAGGCTGCCTGCCCCCTCTAACAAGCTAGAGAACTAAGCAAGGAGGTCAGCTTGCCTTCACAGCTCACAAAACTGACAAGAGACTCAGATAGGAGGGCCTATCGGAAGACAACTTATCTCTTTTCTCAGTTCCCCGACTTCTGTGGTCTCTGGTGTAACTATAATCTTGTCTTGGGACTGAAGGAACTAAGAGTCTAGTTACTTTTGGAATAAAATCCAAGTTCTTTAGCAGGGCTTTTGAGCAATGCATGGGTCTGGTCCCTGTAGACACCTTTGGCTCATATCTTGCCGCTCCCCATTCTTTCTGCCCCAACTATACTGAATTTCTTGAATTGGGTGCATTTGTTCATGCATTCATCCATTTAGCCTTTTATTTTACAAACATTTATTGAGGGTATTTTGTTGTGTCAGACTGTTAAAGATGCTGAGAAATATAGCTGTGTTCAAGAAAGGCCAAGTCCCATGCGTTCTTGAGTGGAGATGGAAGAGACAGACTATAAACAGGCAAACAAATAAACAAGATGATTTTCTATCATGATCTATGCACGAAGATGCCATAAAGTAGGGCAATGGGGTGAGGAGGGACTAGAGGGCAGGGAGTAGGGTGATCGGGGAGGCTTCGCTGTATGGGGAAGTTGTGGGTGTGTGAGGCCAGTCACATGTGCAAGACTTTGAGGAAGAGTGTTCTGGGCAGAAAGAATGGCACTTAACAACAACCTTAGGCAAGAATGAGCTTGGTTCAAGAAGCAGAAACTAGGGAGTATGGCCAAATCCAAGGGAGCAAGGAGTAGAATAGACCGATGGCACCCGGGAGGTAGATGGGGGTCCGTCTCAGGGGGCACTGGGATCCCTCTGGGTCTTGCTCAGCTGCCGCCCCCGCCCTTGCCTTATTAGGACCACTCCACATCCCTCAGACCTTCGCCTAGAAATATCGGGTTGGCCAAGAAGTCCATTTAGTTTTTTCCATAAAATAAAAGGCACTTTTTTCATTTTCACCAATAACTTCATTGATTTGGATATTTCGAGTATGTCGGCCATCTGCCACATGGTATAACATCGATTGTTCTCAGTTAATGTCTCGATTTGATAACAACTTCAATTACCCTGCGAGAAATCTCCAGCACAAAACTTAACAAACCACTTCTGACATGTTCGATCAGTCACAGCACCTTTTCCTCCATACATTGCACAAATCTTTTTTTTTTTGCGTTTCAGTCGTGCTTTACCTTTCTTGGGATAATAAAACATGATGAGCTGAAAATGTTGTGTATCTTCTTCCATCTTCAATATTAAAATGGCGACACAAAAATTCACCATTTGGTGAATTTTTAAAATTTGGTGAGTTTAAAAAAAAATGGATGTTGATATGACCGCTGTCTCAGTACAATCTAACAAAATTGTTTCAAATGAAGTTAAAGACAACTAAGCGCTCATTAGAGCCCTCTTATGGAAAAAAACAAACCCTTTGGCCAACCGAGTATTTCCTCCTCCTCTGACCCTTCAATGTGTTAGGTACCCCTGCTTGTAGCACTGTCATTCCTTATGCATAAAACTTTTAGGCTAAAGTTACGCTGGCCTGCTTTCTGATTGTTGACCCTACTGGACTGTAAGCTCCTTGAAAATGGGAACAGTGCCTAATACATAGTAAATGTTCAGTTAATGAATGGGTGTGTGGACGTTTGGCCGGCTGGGCAGGTGGGTGAGTGGATAGATGAACTAAACAGCTATCAGAACTCTACCTGCAAGAAGTTCAGATAAGGACTTGGGATGTTTCAGGGCAATCTGAGCACTGTTGTGGGATTGGTGTGTGGGGAATTGGTTTGCTCAGAAATGGCCCCAATATTTCTGGCTATCTGCAGTCTCTTCAGAGAACTAAATATTTGGCCTTCCAAATTCTCATCGCTTTGGGTAAAGTGTAGCAGGAATACCTGAGGTTGGACACGCCCCTTGGACCCTTGGGAGAAGTAATTTATAGGCATGTTTTTTAGCCAGGTCAAAGCTTGGGGGTCAGATCAGATGGGGTTTGAGTCCTGCTTTTGTCGCTGGTTACATGGTCAAAGGCCTGATGGTTAACCTCTCTGAGCTTCACCTTCGTTACCTGTAATGAAAGAGTCATGCTATCTCTAGCCTTGTGGGTTTGTACGATGGTAAGAAGAGGTCTTATATATGACATGCTTGACTCAGGGCTTGGCAGTGCCTGAGTGCGTGGTCAGTGATGTCTGTCCGTGACTGCCATCATCCCCACCCTTCAGTAGAGATAATTTATTTTAAGTAGTCTGGTACTCGTGTGAATGCCCTCAACCTCTCTGGACTTGACCTTACTGACCTTGCAGTCTGTTTGTGGGGGTTAGAGATGGGCTATGTCTAGTTTGTGGCACACAGTAGGACCCAGCATATGGTAATAATGATCCAGCATTGGCCACAAAAAATGAAGGACCCGGAACTGTGACCGCCATCTAGGGAGATGGAAAGTGAGTGAGCTTGGCATGGGCTGGAACTCCAGACGAGCTCCGGGGGAGCTGGGGCCACTGAGCATGGCTAGCTCAGGTAGAAGGCAGAGGGAGGGGTTTTCCAGGCAGGAATAAACAAAGTTTATTCCTTTGAGGAGAGCTGGCCGGCACAGAAGACCTCTCCTTTCTTCGTCGCCTGGTTCGCCAGTCCTTAAAGCTTCACAGGGGGCTTTGCCATAGCCACTCGGCTGGGCAAGAGGCCTCTCAGCTTGGCAGTCTGTTTCATTTGTTCTTCAGCCTCGCTCTCCTCTAAGGGAGGACAGCCTGGAGAACCGGGGAAGCGTGTGGTCAGAGCTGCCAGGCCCTCTGTTGTTCATTTAGAGCCGAGCATGTGAGGTAGCCAGGTATCTTCCCTCTCTCCCAGGGGGACTGACCTATTTAACTCCGGGGAAAAGAAGAAACCACCTGCTGTCTTCATTTCTCTCCAGCCACTTTCTTCTTCACATGCTAGGAACTAATTCAAGTGAATAAGCCTGCCTTTGGGCTCCCTAGAGACTTTGAGTCCCTTTCTCTTTAACCCTTTGTACAAGTCTATGGACTGTGTCCAGGGTGGGTCCTGGCTTTTAAGCTCAGTGGCCTCTTGAGACTGAGGGTCAGTGCTCAGGACTCAGCATCTGTCAACACAGGCTGAGCGGGTTTCCCAGGACAGGACTTCTGCCGTCTGACCTGGCTCAGACTAGACTCCAAGAGTGTCAGTGGACTGGCCCTGGGTCTTGGGCTGCTAGTTTGGTTGTTTCGATAAGGGGAATGGGCAGGGTCCTCCAGTGGGAGGGCTGCAGCTGTCAATAGGACCAAAGTCCAATCAGGCCCCGCTACAGGTTGTCATTCCTCTACCCACCCGAGTCTTTGAGCATGTTCTAATGTGTGTGGAGTGTGTATTTAACATTAGGATAGAGGGAAATTTTATTCCTTACTTTCTGGTGAGATAAAGGGTTTGGGATCAGAATAAAGTGAAAAATCAGTGCACAATTGCTTAGTATGATGTTACCTTTCAATTTCTTGTGAAGAAAAGGGATAAGAGAGAAGTACCCCAGTCTGAGATATGTTCTCTTCCCACTTGCAGGGGAAAATGAGAAATTGCTCGAAGCAGGCACATAACATTGCTTTAATGTGCTAAAAATGGAGGCATTCAAATCCTGCAAATGAAAAGCTCAGCCCCTAAAGCAGTTAGGGATCGCATTTGGTTGCTAGTCATAGAACAACCCAATTTAGGGTGGCATACTCAAATCGGGTTCTAGTTTTCTCACATAACAGGAGCCCAGGCTGGTATAGTAGCTCCATGATGCCATGAGGAGCCTGGGCCCTCACTTCCTACCCACGTTTTAACAGGTGGCTTTCATTCTCACTTTTGTTGCCTTGCCCTCCAACACAGAGTCTAAATTCCAGGCAGGAGGCAGGGAAGGGTTGGCTATGCCAGCTAAGTGTGCCTTCTATTAAAGATTTTAAGATGTCTGCATACATCTTATCGGGCAGATCTGTTACATGATCACCTTCGGCTCCAAGGGAGTTGGGAAATGTAAGTTTTTTGCAGGGTGTATTGCTGCTTTGAAAAACTGGGATACGGAAGGAGGAGAGAATAGATACTGGAAGTCAACACATTTGTGTCTGAAGGCACACTGCGTGCCAGACTCATGCCGTGCTTATTCTGTGTATTGTCTCCTTTAATCCTCCCAATGGCCCAGGAAGGCAGGAGCTGCTGCCCTCATTTTGCATATGAGGAACCTGAACCCAGAGAGGTTAGGGACTTGTTCAAGGGCATCCGGCTTATACTGGGGTGAAGCCAGAACTTGAATCCCAGTCTGACTGTCTGTAACTGCCATGCCCTCAGGGTTTGTTGTGCTCGAGAAGTGGCCCAAATGGTCACCAGATGTCAGGAATGTCTGCGTTTTTGAACAGTAACCGATTCCAGGTGCTTCCAGTGATAGTCATGACCTGCACGGGAGAGGCTTGTGTCACCTCGCCTACACACCTATGCCCTGCAATGGCCAGCTTCTCTGAGTGACAGTCACTGACAGCCAAGGGTGCTTCATGCTCGCCCACCACTGTACTAAGTCAGGCATTACAAATCTATTTTGTGACGGGTCTTCAGATTTGACAGTTCGCGTGTTAAATTGTCGGGAATGCAAGGAGACAGGGAGAAAACCAAGAAACATTTTTGCCTTATAGTTTATAACTTAGTAAATTAAATGTCGAGGTCAGGTAAGGTGGGGGGGGGTAGGAAGGATTACCTTCCTCTCTTTTACCTGTAGCAATAGTCTGAACATTTGGGCACAAAGGCATCTTCCGAAGGTCTCAGCAGCCACAGGGCTAGACGCTGTTCACAGCCCGAGGTCGTAGGGCCTAGAAGGTTGCCTGACTGTGACCCTTTTAGCTACCCTCTGGGGCAGGGGTGTCCAACCCACACGGCTGCATGCGGCCCAGGATGGCTATGAAGGCAACCCAACACAAAATCCTAAATTTACTTAAAACCTTTCTTTTTTTTGCTCATCAGTTTTTGTTACTGTTTGTATATTTAATGTGTGGCCCAAAAGACAACTCTTCTTCTCCCACTGTGGTCCAGAGATGCCAAAAGATTGGACACCCCTGCAAAGGTTTGTTTTGCTGTAAATGCTGGTATTAATCTGAAGAAAAGGACTTGTCATTGCCTATCAAATTTATTTTTCAGCCCTAGCTGGTGTGGATCAGAAGATTGAGTGCCGACCTTGAACCAAAGGGTCGCTGGTTCGATTCCCAGTCCGGGCACATGCCTGGATTGTAGGCCGGGTCCCCAGTCAGGGCATGCAAGAGGCAACCACACATTGATGTTCCTCTCTTTCTCCCTCCCTTACCATCTCTAAAAATAAATTAATAAAATCTTTAAAAAAAATTTTATTTTCAGAAAGTCCTGGCATATGCAAGGGCGTGTACCCTCTGTGTACATATACAGTAAGGATTAAGGTTTATAGTTTATAAGTTAACTCCAAGGTTAGAAAAGCCTGGCACGCTCCATGATTTGGAGTCAGTTTATGAGAACATTGTTAAATATTACCATGATTAAATTGGGCATTAAGATTATCTGGTTTTGATGGCAGAAACTGTTTTCTTTACCACTTTCTTATACCCCCAAGTGCCCATCCCAGTAGGGATATATAGGTGCTCGGTGAATTCATGATAGTTGATTAGGAAAGAATGAAAAATCCACATGACATTTAGTTGTGCTGAGACATTGTACCACAATCCTAGGGTCCTGGCATTGAGGAGGCCCTTTTCTCTTCAGTTCTAATGTCATACGTGTGGGTGGCATATTTGTTTCATAATCTAGCTTGTACGACAAAGTGCCGCTTGTCTTTGGGGTATGCATAACAAGGAGGCGCAGCTCCATAGGTCTCACAAGCGGAGTAACCAGGTTATACAGCTCCGTGGCTGGGGTGTGACCCGGAGGGCAGCCAGAGTTTTAATCTTCCAGGCGGCGGCCTTAGCACACCCTCTATGGACAGTTTCCCAAATTCGAGAAAGAGTAAAGGAGATAGAGGCCAACCTAGGCAACTCGAAGGCTCCTGGTTGGGGTTACACTGACATGATTATGGAGGATTAAAGGAAGAAAGGAAAGACAGTGAAAACCTATAATGTGTGCACTGTGGAACAGAGCTATCCCTTTATAAACTTACAAGCAGCATATCTTTTTCTCAAAGTGTAGAACGCTGAATATTTCCTATATGTTCATACTGCTGGAGGTTATAGACCCACCAAACATTAGGAATGGAAAGAGCCACAGAGATCACCATCTAAATATGTCATTATAGAATGACATATTATAGGATTTTTTTCCACTACAAGTATCAAAGGCCAAACTCAAAGTAGCTTAAAGGAGAAAGAGAATTTATTGGTTCACAACCAAAAAGTCTGAGGGTATATCTGGTTTAGGTATGGCTAAATCTAGGAGCTAAAACCAGGTATTTAGGATTCTGTTTCCCTCTGTCTGCTTTCCTTGGTGTTGGTTTTATTTTCAAATAGCTACTCTCTGTGTAGTTGTAACTGCTCAAGACCAGCTCTAACCAATGTCCCAGGGCTAACTCTGATTGGCCTGGGTTAGGTCATGTGTCAGACCCTTAACCAACCACTGAGACTTTGGAGCCTCAGCTGGGCAGAGGCTAGTAGAGTCAGCAGCATCCGAACCACATGGACTAAGAGTGGGGGAGGGTGATCCCCGAATGAAAATGGAAATGGTTTACCTGAAGGTCTAGGAGGTGGGGTCAAAGATGTCCTCTAGTGATGGATAAAAGGAAGTCCAAAGTTTGTTGTTGTTGTTGTTGTTTCCCACAAAGCTTTGGGTTTTTACGAAAGAGCCATGCGTACGTGAACAGTGAGATGAGCTGTTGCTTTTCTCAGCTTTCTATATCCAAGCTAAGGCCAATAGCCAGGCCTGGACATGATAAAAAGCAGACCGTGCCTTAGGGGTTGTGCTTTCACATTCTGTAACATTTTCACGTAGTTTTAGCTCCCAGACTGCACTGGTTCTGCCCTGACTCTGTGCTGATGATTGGTGGCTGAGGTTGTTGCAAGGACACCTGGGGTCGGGCCACCTAGATGTAAATGCAGCAGCCTCTCCATTGTATGTGTTCATGTCGAAATGGAGAGCTCTCTGGCTTGGTTGTTTGAGGACTGATGGATCTCAAGGCCAGGGCCTTTTTACCCAGGAGTACAAGTAGACTGGCTGCCCCATCCAAGGATCCCTGGTCATTTTTCTGGCCCTTCTGGGCTGGAGTATATTCTCTTTGCCTGCCTCCCCGATCTAAATTCCGCAAAGCTTGTGGAACCGCTGCTTTGTCCCTGGTACCAGGTAGTGGGGATGCAGACATACCTAGGACCCTGCCGCAAGGAGATGGACAAAGGCAGCTTACAGCAGAAGGCGGGCCACAAGAGAGGACTACTTTGCTATGCCCCAGAAGCCCTTCACACCCTGACCCCTCACCCCTGCCACCGCCCCTCCTTTACAGTTTCTAGGTTTGCATGTACGTAGACCGTGGGCATGCATATGGACAGGCAGTAGAGAGCAGTGACTGAACCACTTGGGCTCTGCAGTCGGCCTGGGATTAAGCCCAGGCTCCATCTTTTCCAGCGATGTGATCTTGGGCAAATCATTTATGTTCCCTGTGCCTGCAGAGAATTGTTGTTAGGTCCGTGTTTTGGGGGGTTCCTGTGTGAACAGTTTCCTGATGAGATAGATAAGTGGTCATAGAAAGAGGCTGCTGTACTATTCTCTACCCACCGCCTTGGAGGAGTCTTAATTATGCTGCTGTTGTACTCGGGGCTGTGCTAGCAGCCCGTGGGAGACACCCTGGCCTCAGGAGCGTTCTCTCCAGGCTGGACTGCCCCAGGCAGATAGAGAGCAATAGGGAAAGGTATGAGGGTGTCATGTGTGTCGTGTATTCATTCAGTAGTATTTATCGAGCACCTGTTCTGCACCAGTCTTTGCGCAGAAGTTCTGGGCATGTGATGCCTGGCAAGATGGGCCTCTTGCCTGATGGAACTTGTAGTCTACTTGGGCTCTAGGTGAATAAACGTGAAATTATGATCCAGTGCAATTAGTGTGACAGTGGAGTCAATTCAGGTTCCAGTCTAGACTGGGTATGTGTGGCTGGGGTGGCTTCCTGGAGGAGGTGACATTTTAGTCAGATCCCAAAGGAGCAGAAGTTTAAGTGGGTGAAGTGAGGGACTGGGCATGAAAGGTGATCCAGACAGAGGGAACAGCCCATTCGAAGGCCTGGAGGGAATTTAAGTGTAAAGTGTGTTCTTTCGGGAGTCATGGCTGCTAGCTCTGCTGTCTGGAATGGACTGAATGTACTGCTGTTGTTGCAGGGACATGGAGAAGCTGGAGCGGCAGGCAGTCCCCCAGGCCAACCATGCAGAGTCCTGTCGTGAGTGTGGCCGCATGGCACCTGGACATGCGAGGGATTGTCCTCATCGACGCCACGAGGACTCCTTTGGCTTCGAGGGGCGGGGGCAAGAGGAAGAACGGTACCGTTCCCACCCAGTGGAGGGCAAGAGAGATAGGAGCAAGTCCAGGTCCCCCTACTCGCCAGTCGAGGAGGATGCCTTGTACGTGGACTTACCCGGTGTCTCGAGAGGCCAGCAGGCACAGCCCCAGCGGGCAGAGAAGAATGGTATCGCATATGGCCCAGGAGAGCAGAACGGGACTGGTGGGTACCAGCGGGCCTATCCTCCCAGGACCAACCATGAGAAGCACAGCCACAGGAAGAGCAGCCTGGCCCAGGTGGAGCACTGGGCAAAGTCCCAGAAGGGGGACGGCAGGAGGTCAGTAATAGACTCAAGATCACCGCTACCAAGGAGCATCATAACAAAATAATAGTAGCTGTCATTTACCCAGCACGGGCTGGGTAATACAGGCCTTAATCTCTCTTCCTCCATTATCTCCAAAAATTCCCGTAACAGTCCTGCAAGGAAGGGGCGATAGTCCCAACTTATAGAGAAACTGAGGCTGGGGAAGTGAAGGAACCTGCCCAGGGCGCACAGATAAGTGTCAGAGCCGGGTCTGGGAGCCTCTCAAGCCCACATGAGATAACACGAGGAGGCTTCTTCGTTCCCCAGGGAGCGTGCTTTGCGATCGTAACTCCTCTTCTCCTTTTACACTGCTCTGCTCTGCATCCGGAAGATATTTGTAGAAACTAGAGGAAGCACAGACCCATTTTTAAGTTCAGGCACACAGAGCAGTGCTTGGACGCTGCCGACATTAGGCTTTATCGTACCCATTCCTTCCAGCAGCTTTTAATTATTTAGAGAGCAGGCATTCTTGCTATTCGCAAAGCAGTATCTATATTTTATTATAATTTTAGATGAGTTAGGACATGTTTATGAACGTGTAGAATTCAGGGTCACCCAGCTTCCATTGCCCCCAGGAGCCACTGTTTCGTCTTCATTGTGAAGACAGCAAATCCCCTTCACCATTCTCAGGCTTGTAAAACAAACCACTGACTGGAGAGGTGACAGCAAAGCCATGGGGTGTTCAGAAAGCTCCCCAGGGGCTGGAAGGGCCGCAGTGGACGTGCCAGCACTCAGACCAAGTCTACCGCAGGCCTGATAAACGTGCTAAAATGCCGCATCTCCTTCTCCCAGCTCGTGCCGGTGAGCTCCAGACTTCCTCCCTGTGGGCCCCGGAGGCAGGAGTGCTCCTCGGGGAAGGACCTAGGCCTCTTTTCCAGTGCGTGGGCGTGGTGTGTATGTGTGGGCTGTGTAACCTCTTCCATCTGGTCCAGCTGGGCAGCTGGAAGGGTAGGTGGTGGAGAAATCACAGTGGAACCCCCCCGCCCCCGCCCAAAGCAATTGGTGGACATTGTTGGGGGACAGACCAGGAGAAGGAAGGCCTTTTGTGTTGTAGCCACGATAACTTCCCATTCTCACTTGGGAATGACCAGGTGTCAGTTCTCTTTGCTCACCGTTTGCGTCCTAGTGGAAACGGAGGCAACTGTTCAAGGATGCGGGGGAGGGAAGCTGCTCTTCTTGGTGCTGAACTAGGTGGTTTAGGTGACCTCACTGCTGGATGAGGTTGGAAAGCTGGGGTTGTATCAAGCCGGCCCCCACGTTCCAGTGTAAGGAATTTGGCCTTTATTTGAAAAAGCAACAGGGGGGACCCCCGGGAAGGTTTTAAGCAGGTAAGTGATGTAATGTGATTATGCCGAGGGAGGCGGCTATTGTGGTAGTCTGGGATGGCGACGATGGAAACAGAAGGAAATAGATTTGAAGTCTTAAAAGCAAAGCTTGTCAGTGAATTGGCTGTGCAGGATTAGAGAAAGAGAGGAACAAGGAGGATCCCTAGAATTTTGACTTGAGTAACTGCGTGGTTCCGATATGGGGAAATCACGCTTTCCATTTCGGACATAAAAGTTTGAGACATAAAAGCTATCCAAGGGAAGATGTCAAGTAGGCAGTTGGATATGGATTGTGGTGTCGAGGTTTGAGGGCTGGTTGGACATTGGAATCAGGGGCAATCAACACGTAAATGGTACCCCCGACACTTAGAAGTGAGCAGCAGAAGAGGGATCCTGAAGAGAAGACAGTGTGGTCAAAGAGAACACCTGGTAAGCTAGCCATTTCCTCTTACATGTAACAACTCTTAGGAACTGAAGTCAGTGTGGAGCTGGCTGGGAGAGAGAAAAGCCGGAGAAATCAGAGGTAGGGGCAGACAAGCAGGGCAAGGGTTTGACCCTGATGAGTCGGTATTTCCCACTGCAGAGCTTGGACTGAATCACGAAGGCCTGTGAAAGCCATTGCTATGAGTGGGGCGCTACCAACAACAGCCTGGTGTGGCACTGTTATTTAGAATGGTGGTGGCAGGGAAGAGGCAGGTGCAGAAAGGAATCCCAAAAGCTGTGGGACTGCTAATGCCGTTAGAAGTGATTAATTGTGAAATGTCTCTACGTAACTTTCTGGCAGCCCACAAACCTGCATTATTCCACTTCACAGAGTGGTCTGTACTCGGGGGTGACGGTGCACATCAGCGAGCTAAAGGATGAGCAGTCAACTGCCAGGAGATGAGAGGCAGCTAGGGAAGGCGTGGCACTGTCCCTAGGAGGTGCGCTGGGAGTTTGAGACGTTCTTACCTAAGGGGCAGGGTGACAGTAGGTCTGTGAATGAAAGCAATTCATTGACCTTGGAGCTTCAGTGAGCACGCAGTGACAGGAATTTCAGTCTAGCTGTAGAAGCACTTCTCAGTGGGCTGAAAAGCAAAAGTGCGGACTTGAAGGCAGAGTATGGACTGCCCTTTGGAGACGAAAGCCATCGGTCTGAGTAAGCAAAGTGCTCAGTCTCTGGTCAGTCACTTGTCTCTTGAAAGGACTGCCCCTTGCATTCCCAGAGTTGGGTTTTTTGGGTTTTTTTTCCTCAAAGATATATTTGAGATCTCTTACAGTCAAGTAATAAGTAGATCTGGCTGCTTAGTTAGGGAAGTTCCTCCATTTGAAAATGTAGACGGTGGATATCTCTGCTTTGTGTGTGGTTAAGACTTTGCTTATCTCATTAGATTGAGCCCGTTGCACGTTGGAGGAGGGCTATTTGCACTGTATTAGGGTCTCATATTCTGGCTCTAGACCACACAAGGAATTGTTTCTAATTGTTCTTTTAGTACTTGGAGATATGTATTATATTTCACACCATTAAATTCCTTAAGAATGATGGTTTGTTGGGGACAGGCTGATGAACGCTTAGAATCTTAACACAATATAAGAGATCACTTTGAAATTCTAGGCTTTTATTTGCTCCCCCCCGCCCCGCCCACCCGTGTTTAATGCATAGTTATAAAAAGGCAGGGCGGAGGTGGAATGAGGGACTCAAACATTACAGCGAGGGGCAGGGTAGAAAGTGAAGGTCCTGCGTGATATGGAAATTAGCATGAGGAATATCTGCTGAATAAGTAACTGGTTATAAAATTTTGTTTTACATTTTGATGTGACTGCCTTGTAGCCGCTCTGTCGGAATATCCCATTTGGTTTGGTGCCTTTTGCCCCACAGCCAGAGTAGGGTGTGAGGGCAAGAGACCTTGAGCGCTCTCTGGGGGTAAGGCTGGAGTTGGGAACCAGCCGTTGGGTCTGCTGCCAGGAACAAAGCTGCTCTGGGGGGCTGCTGGGCCAGCTCCCAGGGGTATCTTTATCTCAGCTTGCAGCTCTGCCTACCTCCTGTGTTCTTCCTCTGGAGCCAGCACTCGCCATTGCATTGGGATCTTCGGGCTTGCCCCCAAATGGCTGAGGGCTTGGGGGCACTGCCCGGTGCAGGGACCCTGACCTAGGGCCCCATAGGGAGGTACCAGTGGGCTGCGGAGCCAGACTGAGGGGTTGTGGGAGCACAGGTAGGACATGCTTTGTGTAGTTTGCATTTTGCTTCAGGCAGAGTGAACAATGGTTAGTAAAGTCATAAGCTCCCCAGGGGACGCCCCCAGCCTGGTTTGT
Source organism: Mormoops blainvillei (assembly GCA_004026545.1). Classification (NCBI taxonomy): domain Eukaryota; kingdom Metazoa; phylum Chordata; class Mammalia; order Chiroptera; family Mormoopidae; genus Mormoops; species Mormoops blainvillei. The sequence continues at coordinate 5,308 of PVJD01012045.1, read as the reverse complement.
GCTACTGCCATTGCCTCAGTGACACGGTCCCCTGTGCCTCTGGGAAATCAACAGCAAACCCTGCCACCTAGTGGCAAGGAAACAAGCTAGACAGACACAGTAGACAAGTCTGGGTTGAAGAGAGCACGACATTACCTCTTGTGATTGCAAAGGTAATGATATCAAGGGAGAAGAAAGCTACCATTTTTAAATGACAACTATTTATAATCCTCACAACAACCTGTTAAGTGGTTCTTAGTGTCCCCATTTAATAGTAAGGGAAGTAAGGGTGTAAATGACACCCGAGGACATAGGGCTGGGAAGTGATTAAATGAGACCTGTTTTAAAACAGAACAATTTCAGAACAATTATGATGTTAGCCACCTGAGGTCTTGTTATAAAGCACAGGTGGCTGGTCCCACCCCCAGAGCTTCTGACGTGGCAGGTCTAGGGTGGGACCAGATAACCTGCACATCTCACAAGAGCCCTGGCGGTGCTGAGGCTGCCATCCACGGACCACACTGAGCAGCACTGGCTTAGAACAATACCTTGTCCGTGGTAAGCGCTGTATAGAAGTTTATTAGGTAAAATTGTTAGCTAATGGCAGAGTGAGGATTCCAGCCCAGGCCCGTCTGTTTCCAACACCTGTTCTCTTTTTACCAACATCATGCTGCCTCTCAGGTTTGACTTTTAAGACTGAATAAAACTCTCCACTTTGCCCTTTCGTTGCATCTTTCTTTCACCAAGTAAGATGGCTGGTAGGCTGTGGTGTCCACAATCGTGTCCAGCTTTTGTGGGCTGGAGTGTTCGTTGAAGGGCTGATTACATGTCAAAACTTTCTCAGGCCATGGACAACCCCACAGAATATGAGACAGGGCTCCTGCCCTGTAAGGGTTTACAGCTGGCTGGGAAAGAGATGTCTTGCAAGTATGAGAAGGTTATGGCAATACAGGAGCTCAGAAGAGTTACCGACTGTAGATACAATAACCGGGTCAGAGCAGAGCAAGAACCCCGAGGGCTGCGGCATTGCAGAAGGCATCTGTGGGAGAGGCACGGTTCAGTGTCCTGGAGAATGGGTGACGTTGGGGTGAGCGAGGCAAAGGGAGCCCGCACAGGTAGGACAGGAAGGAACAATATGATGAGAATAAGGAGAGGCGGGAAGGGGGCACCCGCTGGTGAGGCGTCTTCAGTGCAGCAGGCACGGAGCCTGCATTCTCTTCCTTGTCACGGGGACTCTTCAGAATAGCCTCTTGAGACAGGTGATTCTGTCCTCATGTCATAGGTAAGGAAGCTGAGCCTCAGAGCAGTGGGGCCACAGAGCCAGTGGACCTTAGAGCTAGGATTCACCCCCAGGTCAGACTGCCTCTGCTTTTTCCACCATGAGAAGCTGCCCAGGAATATAGGAGGCGAGGTGGGCTTTGAGGGAGCCTCTCTCTCTCAGGCTCCAGTAAGTAGGGGGCTGCACCTGAGGGAGAAGACCTTACCTGTTGGGCCTGAGATGCCTGGCTTGCCCCAGCTCAATCCTGGCCCCAGTGGGAGGAGCAGTGACAAGACAGCGGGACTACAGGGTTCACTGAGGTCAGATGCTAGAGAGCTGTGAGGACCAGGTGAAAGGCTTTCGATTTTACTTCATAAGCAGTGGGGAGCCATTGAAGTCTACGGCGCCTGGGAGGGACTGGATCTGAGCACTTGACTGTGTACGGTGAGGAAACTGGTAAGGAGGCTCTCAGAGTTGTCAGGGGTTGGGGGCATCAGTAGCCAGCATCTGGACTAGAGAAGAGATAAAAGAAAGGAACTGGCATCAGCCACTTCCATTAGGAATTTCTAGAACTTGGTGTTAGGATACCGAGCAGAGGGCAAGCCTTGGTGAGCAGGAGAACTGTGGGGTTCTTCCTGGAAATGTGCACAGCCATCCAAGGACCTGACTGGGGTCAGGTGGGAGAGGGCAGGATTCACCATGCTGCACTTAGGTGATCGGCGTGGGGTGGCCGAGTTGGCCTGGTAGAGTGCTGACACTCCGAGGCTGGGAGGGGAATGGTTTTGGAGTTCTCTGCCAAGAGATGAAAGTCCTGGATGTCTGCTTCGATTGTGCTTTGGGGCTCTTACAGGGCTCACTCACCTGCCTGGCTTTGTACATTAACCAGCTGTGTTTCCAGAAGCCTGGCAGACCCTTGCCAGTCATCTTACCTGTCCTCCTTTCTCCTCAGCCTGCCCCTGGACCAGACCCTTCCTCGCCAGGGCCCCAGCCAGTCCCTGTCCTTCCCAGAAAACTACCAGACTCTTCCCAGGAGCACCCGGCACCCCTCAGGGGGTTCCTCACCTCCTCCCCGCAATCTGCCCAGTGACTACAAGTACGCCCAGGACCGAGCCAGCCACCTGAAGATGTCGAATGAGGAGCGCCGGGCACACCGGGATGGCACCGTGTGGCAGCTCTACGAGTGGCAGCAACGCCAGCAGTTCCGGCATGGCAGCCCCACGGCGCCCATCTCTGCGGGCTCCCCGGAGTTCACCGACCAGGGCCGGAGCAGGAGCATGCTGGAGGTGCCCCGCTCCATCTCAGTGCCTCCATCTCCCTCAGACATCCCCCCACCAGGACCCCCGAGGATCTTCCCACCCCGGAGGCCACACACGCCAGCAGAGAGGGTCACTGTCAGGCCACCAGACCAGAGGAGGAGTGTGGACATCTCACTGGGGGGTTCTCCCAGGAAGGCGTGGGGCTATGTCACCAAGGTGAGGCTCTGGGGTCCTGCTTGGCTGCTGGGGTCCAGCGTTAGGGCACTGGCAACCTCAAATGGTTTGAATACAAATTTGAGCAATTTATGATCATGTTAGCTAACACTTAGGCAGTAGTTTTAAGTGTCAAATGCAGTGCCGAAGGCTGTACTTTAATTCTTACGACAGCCCTGAGAAGTAGCCCCTATTATTATGCCCATTTCACAGATGGGAACTCTCGAGGCTTAAGAACTGAGTAACGGACCTGGGGCCACAGGACTGGAAGTCTGCTTCCTTGCAGCCTGGAGGGCAGGAAAAGCTGTCAGCGTCCGATCAGTTTAATTATGTATTATAACCCAACTTAAGTTTTAACTCTTCAAGGGGCTTTCGGTTCATCACAGCTATAACCTGATGAAAAAGGCGCATATCCCCGTTTTACGGATGAGGAAAGAGGCTCAGGGAGGCGCAGTGGCCTGCGGTAGGCTGCGAGTGGCCGGGGCTCTGGGTCCGGCCCCCTTGCCTGACCCTCAGTGTGACTTCTTGTTTCCCCGCCTGCAGAACTCCTCCCACGTGGACCGACGCTCCATGCCCTCCTTGGGTTACATGACCCACACTGTCAGCGCTCCCAGTTTACACGGAAAATCGGTAAGCAGGACTTCATCTCCCGCTCCAGGTGAATGGTCCAGTGCAGCCTGCAGAGGGCTAATGTCACTTGTGTTTCCCCCTGAGCCAGTCATATGTGGTCTGCAGGGCAGCTATCAGCCCCCATTTTAGAGATGAGAACACCAGGGCTCAGAGGAGTCAAGTGACTTGCTCAGCCAGCTTTGGGTCCTTCCCAGATTCGACAAAGAGCTTGGGGAAGTGGAAGAGAATGTGGGCTTTCTTCTCTTTTGGGCAGCTTTTTCCAACCACCTGCTTTTCTCCTGTTAGCTCCTCTCCTGGTCTTTGCTTTGATTAGTCATCTGTCTTCAAGGTGTGAGTCTGGGTGAGGGTTCACTGCTGGTGGTTGTTTTCTGAAAAAACTACTTTCTGCAGCCCCTTTTCTGCCAGTGCCTTTATTTGTCCTAATGACAGAATTAATGCAGTAATTACTTAACGGTGTCACATCAGTGCTGTCCCAGCACGGGGCGAAGAGTAATTATAGCGTCGTGCTCCTGCGGTGGCTAATTTCCTCGTGATGTGTCTACACACCTGCAGCTGGAGCAGCTCTCGCTGCTTCTCACCCGCTTACGGCGGCATCAGGCCAAGTTGGCCAGTGTGCGAAATTTCGCCGTCGGCCAGTTACTGCAGCACCAGCTGACCTCTCCCACCTGCCAGGTCAGCGCTGTTGGGCTGTCTCTCGGGGCCGGGGCCACCCCGGGGGCAAGGGAGTGACAAATGGCCTGTGTCCCTTCGTGCCCATGCTCTGGTCTGTACTCACTGGCTGGCTCTCCCCCTCGTCCCTTGCCTGTTTGCTTCTGGATGCTGTCGCCAGACACTGCAGCGGCGGTGGGGCCCCCGCCCGGCTGGGGAGAAGGCTGCATGTGGTGGGCGGGACCTGAACTGTGGCTTCTCTGGCTGTGAGCAGTGACTGGCAGGCTCATGTGTGTGGTCATGTCCAAGGGGCTGTGCTGGCCGCCCTCCTTGCTGCCACCTCGGGCACTCCTGGGAGGCCGACAGGTGTGTGTCGGCCTGAAGGGAGAAGGCAGAGTGCCCTGCTCGTTGACAAAGTGGCCTCGTCTCTTTTCACGGAACCTCACAGTAACCTGGGAGAGGTTAGGTAGGACAGGAATTGTTAGCACACAGCAGACAAGAAGGGGAAGTGACTTGCCTGGGACCCCTCAGGTACACCTGAAACCCAGGTCCCACCTGGCACAGTGTTCTAAACATTCCAGGACGTGGGAGTTTGCAGGCAGCTCCTCGGGGAGTGTCCAGGTGGTTTGCTCACGCCAGCATCTGGAGCAGCTTAAAGAAGATGTTGGTCCAGACAAGGCTGGTCCCTCTGAGCTGCACAGAAGTAGGCAGAAGACAGGTGGCGGGGGACGGGGTGGAGGGCGATGGGATTGTTGCTTTCTTACTTGCCCTGTTTTAGTGGGACCTGAAGGACTTAGGAAATGTATTTAGAAAAATGAATGTAGGCAACGCTTACAGAAACCCCAAGTTGTGAATTTGGGTGACTTTTAAATAACATTTATTTGATACAATTGCTCTGTCCTTCTTACTGCTGTGGAAAGTGTATAGGGGATGGGGCTGATTAAGGAACTAGGGATTGGTAAAGTGACAGTTTAGGGACAGAGATAAGATCTTACAAGCCACTAGTGTCCCTGGCAGTGGTCTTTCAGGCCTTCTCATGCAGAAAAGCACTGCCCGAATGCCTCGCGTTGTTTCTTTGTGTGTGTGTTTTACATCAGAGCTGTAAACAGGGACCCTTCCCAGCCCTGGCTCACCTTGGCTTGCTGGGAGGCCTCTGACTCTGCTGCGAAGGTGGTGCCTGGACCGCCCTTCTTAAGTTTTCACGACCCCTCTGCCTTACAGTTAGCCCCTGTGATCTATCGCATGGGAAGCAGAAGTTCAAAGAAAGCAGTCTTTTCCTTATTCTCACTTTTCCTAGTAATTATTCTGAAGAATTCCACAGACT
>PVJD01012044.1:0-42246 GCA_004026545.1 Mormoops blainvillei | reverse complement strand
ACTTCAAGTCTACATTGCCATAAATGTTTATGCTGCAGAGAAGCCATTAGACACCTTGGAATGATTTTTAGGAATTCCTAATTTTGCAGAACTGGGTTTCAGACACCCACTAATGCCTAGACAGCATATCCCAATTAACAAGAAACCATCACACATTAACAGATATAATTGTCATAATGAGCCCATGAGGTAAGCCTCTCAAGCATGTTTTGTCAGGCCCTGCATTCCTCCTGTAAGCTGATGAAGAAAGTGAACCTTGAAAGAAGTTAAATGGATTATCCACAGTTGCTCTTAACGGCACAGAATAAATTTAAAACTGGGAACTCTGACTTTAATTCCAGCATTACTCCCATAATACCACATATCATCTCATCTTCTCCAATTTTTCCATTACCCTCCATTGCCTTCTCCACACCTACCTCTGTAAACCATAGACCTATAACAACTATTTAAAAAGTACATACTGAATAACCTCATGAAAGGGAGTCAGTTTATTCAAGGGACTGATGAGGGGGAAAAAAACAAACAGACTAGTTGAGGCAAGCCAAGTACCATGAAAACCTTATAAGTGCTAGGAAACTTTTTCCATTAAAATACCAAATTTATTGACTGACAAAGAAAATTTAATTTGTTACCCTTTAATGGCAAACCAAACTATATGTGTTATACATGCTTTAAATAATTATCCCAGAAAGCATTAAATGCCCATAAAAATCAGAATGAGTTTTTCTCTAACAAACTTGGGACCTAAATACTCATCAATTTAAATGTTTTGAGGTAGGATTTACCTACCTAAAATACTTTTCAATCTCAGACTGCTTTGTTTTTACTTTATCATACTAGCTCAGATTTTGTCTCACTGAAGAAAACTACCTCGTGCCTAGCCATGAAAAATAAATGATTCAGTGATGAAGCAAGTGGTTTTGAATATTGCAAATATTATATTTTTAATAAGAAGAAAAGAAGAAAGAAGGAAAAAGTAACATAATGAAATTTTTAGGGCTTTACTAATGTCAACATTGTACCAAAAAAGTGGTACTTTCTGTATCTCCTTTTTTCAATTTAAAAAATATGCTGTCCTTAACTACTGCATTTTTTTTCTGTGATTGCTTAGAATAAAATTGACATTTCCCTATATCCATTTTACCATTCTGAAAAGCCTCTTGAACTTTAAAGATGACCTCAGATTTCTGCAATATATGCTTGATTTCCAATGTAAAAGGGCAATTAAAATTTTGAACCACTTAATAACAAATATGATATGATATGATATGGTAGAACTGTGTTGTATTTAATTTATGTATGGATAAATTCTAAGAAATGTGATTGGATTGAAATAGAAAATCTTTCATTTTCACTGGAGTGTTAAATGTTTAAAAAATCACCATCTGGTAAACATTTTCTTAGTAATAAAATACAGAGTAATTTTCTAAGGTTTATTGTTTTTTTAATAAGAATAATTATTAATATTATATTCAGGAAATATCCTATTTCCTGAATTGAGAAAGGTAGAAAGAATATATAGTAAGGTAAATAGGATATAAACATAATAAATACTGTGCCTGCAAATTATAACTGACAATATGTTTATCATTATCTTCAGGAGAGAACAATTAGGAAATACAGAAATTATTCTTCTGTGTGTGTTTTAATTCTGAAAATGAATTGCTGATTTAAAAGGCTGTGCTATGATTATTGGCCATTATGGTGGGCAATAAATGAAACTGTATCAAGGTTTTGAAATATATTAGAAAACTCAAGTCTCATAGTTCATAGGAAGAGCCAAAAGTCAGCCATCACTTTAATACACTATGCTTAAAATTAGGGCACACAGCTTTGTTTAAACAAAATTAGGTTTTGAAGTTCAAATATAAACCGAAGGATAATTCATTCATTTTCTAATTGACCCTCTCTGTTCTGGCACAGGACTATTGGCCTTTAGGCTTATACGTTTATCAAACAAGATCTGAATTATTACCATTTGGGTACAGAGATTGGCCCCAGGCCTAGCTACCTTATAAGATGGAGCTAAAAAAAAAGGATTTATAAATGAGACTTAAATATTTAAACATGTAAAAATTAAAAACAAAACAATGATCACATGACTCTAACAACTATAGTAGCATCAAGTAGAGAAAAAAAATTAACATTATTCGTCATGAAGCTAAACACTTGATTCTAAAGTAAAGTCTTAGTAAAATCTGAAGAGGGCAACACTGGAAATAAATAAACCCAATCACAACTCCAATAAATTTTAACTTCACTATGCTTTTCAAAATAATAATGAACTTTAAAAATATAAAAAGAATAACCTTGTACTAAAAGTTTCAATCAGCTTTGTTCCTAACAGTCGAATCTTGGAAACAACTCAAGTATCCATTAACTTATAAATGGACAAATATATTTTGGTAAACTTTTAAAATGGTATCCTACTCAGCGATAAAGAGAAACAAACTACTGATGATACGCAACAGCACAGATAAATATCCAAATGATTATGCTAAGTAACAGAAGCCAGGCACACAAAAAACTATACAATGTATAATTCCATTTATATAAACTTCTAGAAAAAGAAAAACCAAAGAGAAAAAGATATCAGTGGCTGCCAGAGGAGAGAAATTATAACATGATTGAGTGCAAAGGGGCATGAGTTAAATTTTTAAGGTAGTAGAAATATTCTACATATGGTAGATGGCTGTATGTATTTTTCAATGTATATATATTTTAAAACTCATCAAATAGGACATTTAGAACTAATAAACATTACTGCATATAATTTATGCCTCACAAAAACCTATTTTAGAAGAATTTTAAACAGTAGCAACTATCGTGACAAATGAAAAAGAAGGAATGATAATACTTCATATTTAGTTTTACTATTCATTATTTCTGAAGTTAAAGAAACAAGCTAAGGCAAAGATCGCATGTTTAATTACAAGCTAATTGCTTTTGTCTATTGAAACCAAACAAGCAAAAACTGTAATCTGTTTCCAGAAATGACACCAAGATTCATTAGGTTTTTATAAGTGAGGAGTCATACCATTAAGTATCCTCAAACTTCATAGTACTTAAGGGCATGGCCTTCTGAGGCCACACTGGCTGGGTTGCCTCATCTAAAATTTTCTGGCTGTATGACCCTGATCACAATCAATGACCTTCTTTTGTTGCAGATTCTTAATCTGTACAGTAAGGATGATAATAGTATGTACTTCATACATTATCATTAGGAGGAATGCTAGAACTGTTGCTGACATGTAAGTTCATAATTAATATGACCCAGTGTTACTACTACTCCTCCTCCCACTGCTGCAAACATGGTACGTCCATTAACTGAGTATTTCTGAGAGTAGAACAGTAACAGGATTCCTAATGGGGCCTTCCTTTTTAGCCCATTAATTGAAACATTTCTCTATTAAGTGCAAATATCAATAATTTTTATATGATTTTAAATAAGATATCCAATCAGTAATTTGCAACCTATTCTTTTGTTAAGAAATTGGATATTTAGAGAGTTAAATACTGAAGGGCAAATAAACTGTCTTAACAGTGGACATTACTATTTATGTAAGTGTGTGATTTTAAATTTTATCTTTTTTTTCCTACTATTTAGGAGTTTACAAATCTAGTTAAGGAAATCTACCATGTTTTTGTATATGTCAATTACATGCAAAGCACGTACATTGGGATCAATAATCCTCAATCTATCTGACTCCCAAGGTCAGTGAATTGGAGAAAAGAAAATAAGACAGTGTTCCTACCACAACCACCCCCTACCATCTGTCCTTGCATCCTCTTGTAGATTAATAAATCTATTGAAACACTTCTCTGTTCAAATGCAAACCTTATTATTAAAAATAATCCAATTGGCAATTCAAGCCTCAACTTGCCTTTCCAGCTTCATTTCCAGTTACACTTTCTTCAGTTATTTCTCTCCATTTTCAAAAGTCCTTGTGCTGCTTCCACTTTCTAATTTCCATATTTCTGCTCTACACTCTTCTCTCTGCTTAAAATGTTTTCCTTTCTCTTGTTCTAACTATAAAAGTTTCATCTACTCTTTAAGGCCTAGGTCAAATGCCCATGTTGCATAATCTCTGCCCTGAACTACTTCTTTCCTTGCCACCCCAATGTGAAGTATTTCCCCTGATAACTGAATTCCCATACCCTAAATTTTCAATGGATTTTTCCCCCACTCTCTGGCATGCATATGACATGCCTATGGCATGTATACTGATTATTTATTAGATCTTGCTCACCAAATCCAATAAATATAATATCATAAAAGCAGTATATTAGCATGATACTGTATGAAATTGCAGGATAAACAAAATCTCTGCATATTATTTTATGACAGAAAACCTGGAAACCTGATATAGTCTTGAAATTAGAAAACATGAAATCAGACCACCTTGTTACACCATACACAAGAATAAACTCAAAATGGATTAAAGGCTTAAATATTACCCTAGAAACCATAAAAATCTTAGAAGAAAACATAGGCAGTAAAATCTCAGATTTTGCTCATTGCAATATTTTTTCTGATATATCTTCTCAGCCAACAGAAAACAAAAGAAAAAATAATCAAACAAGACTACACCAAACTAAAGAGTTTTTGCACAGCAAAAGACACCATCAACAAAATGAAAAGGCAACCCATTGAAAGGGGGAACATATTCACTGATACATCTGATAAGGGGTTAATGTCCAAAATTTATGAATAACTTATAAAACTCAACGCCCAAAAAACAAACAATCCTGTTTAAAAATGGGCAAAGGACCTCAATAGACACGTCTCTGAAGAGGACATGGAGATGGCCAATAGACATATAAAAAGATGCTCAATATCACTAATCATCAGATAAGTTCAAATTAAAACCACAATGAGAAATGGCCTCATACCTGTCAGAATGGCTATTATCAATAAATCAGCAAATATCAAGTGCTGGTGAGGATGTGGGGAAAGGGGAACCCCAGTGAACTGTTGGTGGGAATGCAGATTGCTACAGCCATTATGGAAATCAGAGTTACCTCACAAAGTTAAAAATGGGACTACCTTATGACCCAGTGATTCCACTTCTGGGGATTTATCCGAAAAAAACCCGAGACACTAATTTGAAAGAATATATGCACCCCTATGTTCATTGAAGCATTACTTATAATAGCCATGATTTGAAAGCAGCTCAAATGCCCATCAGTAGACGACTGGATAAAAAAACTGGGTACATTTACACAATGAAATACTACTCGGCCATAAAAAAGGAAATCTTTCCCTTTGAGGCAGCATGGATGGACCGGGAGAGCATTATGCTAAGTGAAATAATCCAGTCAGAAAAAGACAAGTACCGTATGATTTCACTCATATTAATGAACAAAATGAACTAATAAGCAAAATAGAGACGGATTCACAGATAGAGAACAGGCTGACAGTTGTGAGGAGGAGCTGAGTGTGAGGGAGATTGTGGAGGTATTGAGCAAAAAAGAAAAAAAGAGAAAAAACTAAAAACTCAGGGACATGGACAACAGAGTGATGATTGCTGGTGGGAGGGGGTGGGGGGAGGGGGAGGCAGAAGAGGGTACAGCATGGATAAATGATGATGGAGGGAGACTTAACTTGGGGTGGTGAACACACAGTACAGTGTACAGATGATACATTTTAGAATTGTATACCTGAAACCTATATAATTTTGTTAACCTGTATCACTCCAATAAATTCTATAAACTTTTTTTAAAGAAAATATAGTGATACTGGCTTTCTGCCACATAAAATTAGACCACTTCTGGTACTCTTCACCATCAGGTATAAAAAACAAAGCATTCACTAAGTTCACAGTTGCATACTAGTTACCAGATACTGTACTTATTTACTCCAGCAAAGAAAACACATCTAGAGTAGCAAAGGAAATTAGAATTGCTAGTAGTTATATTTATGATAATTCCCTGTCATTCTCCAGAATTTATTTGACTCCTGTGAAAGACAAATAAGAAAATTAACAGAGATGCCTTTCAAGTCTTTGATGACAGTACAAATACCTACAAACTTACTTGGAATATGGAATTTATTTATTATTTTTATTTTATTTTACATATTGTTATTTTGTTATTTTGGTACTGAGAGGAAGTTCTATGGTTTAAGGAATATGTCTGCACTCATTCTAATATAATAACCTTCATGCCATTTTTCTGGGAATAAATGTAGTTATTTTGCCAGCGTTTGGCAAGTGACTGAGATTTAATATTGGGATACAGCCTTTTTCACAGTCAGAACACAGAAGTAATATCAGGTGTGATGTTTTTCATTTATTCTTGTTTTGTGCATACCATCCAGTGATTTACACAAGTATTAATATTCTAGATCATTCCCTTTCCCATATAAATTTAAAAACCTATCCATTAAGCACATCATAGCATGATATGATTTGTCTTTCAATTAGATATAGTGCTATAAGAATGTCTTAGTCATTACTTACCTTGTGCATATATTTTTTTTGTTTGGTTTTGTACGGTTTCATTTTACTTTCCTCAAAACATAGCATAGAAACCCAGCACATACAATAACAATGCTGATAATAAGGTAACATCTTCAACTGTTTACTATGAAACAGGCACTCAGCTAAGCACTCATACACATTATTCTATTTATTCTTCAGTATAATACTACTACTAAAAATAGCTGATACATATGTGCCAGATACTCTTACATTTATTAACTTATTTAACTCAAACAACAAGTCTTTGAAGTACAAATACAACATTATCATTATTTATATAACTATGAAAATATATAGTAATATATAATAAATAACTGATAGAAAATTCAAGTTACTTGTCCAAAGTCACTCGACTCCTAGCTGGCTGAGTTAGAATTTAAACTGATGCAGTCTGGAGAGAGGGACATTATTGAAAACCAATATATGTCACTGACTCTCAATCCTACATCAAGTATCTTTTTTAATGTATCCTTGTTCTTCTATTTATATCCCATTAATTTATTTACTGTAAACTTTCATACATAGTAGTTGAGCTATAGATGTTCTCTATTCTAATTGATAATAAGTTCCTGGAGAAAATGGCACAGGCCATTTTTGTAGTCTCACAATTAATACAATGTCATTATTATATTTGTTACTCAATAATTATGTTTTTTTAATTTATTTTTGTTTTTATCCTCAGCTAAGGATATGTTTTATTGATTTTAGAGAGAGAGGAAGTGAGGGGGAGAGAAAGAGAGAGAGAGAAACATCGATGTGAGAAACATCGATTGGTCACCTTCCGCATTTACACGGTGGACTGAACCCACAAACTAGGCATGTGTCATGACTAGGAACTGAACCCACAACCTTTTGGTGTGTGGGACAGTGTTCCAACCAACTAAGCCACCCAGTCAGAGCTAATTATGTGGGGTTTTTTTAAATTGACTAATCAATTATGCTCACCTTGAATAAATCTGCAAAGTAAGGACTGGTGTTTTGGATGGATGTTCTTGATAGAAGGATGGCATCATGGGAGCAATCAGTGCTGAAAACTACTATGTATTATTTAAGATCGATCAGTAAATTCCATCTTGCCTACAGGAGATTCCCAAAGAGTGCTATTGTTTAATAGTGGAGACAACGTAATAATGTCAATACTTGAACCAGAAAACAACCTCATTATTTTTGCCAGTATAACCAAATTAGACTACGTGGGAATCCAATTATGTACTTGATCATTAACAATAATATCTGAAAAAGGAAAATCTATCGTGAGTCTGACTATTCCGAAGTAGTTCTGTGACAAGGAAGCAATAATTGAATAAATATAGATATGATAGAGCATTTGAGTAAAATACTCAAAAGGTTGTTTGTCTTCCTTGTATTGAGCCTTATGAGTTCTTTACATATTCCGTAGGTTAAACCCTTGATCAATGTATCATTGGCAAATATGTTCACCCATACAGTTTATTCCCTTCTCATTCTGATGATGGTTTCTTTAGCCATGCTGAAGCTTTTTAATTTGACATTCCCATTTGTTTATTTTTCTTTGTTTCCCTTGCCCTAGAAGATATATTGGCAAGAATACTTCTACATAGGATGTCTAAAATTTTACTGTCTACATCTTCCATTAGGACTTTTATGGTAACACAGCGTATACTTAAGTCTTTTATTCATTTTGAGTTTATTTTGGTGTGTGGTGTAAGTTGGTGGTCTAGTTTCATTTTTTTGTATGTATCAGTCCAGTTCTCCCAACACCATTTATTGAAGAGACTATTTTTGCTCCATTGCATGCTCATGCCCCCTTTGTCAAATGTTAATTGACCATAGAGACATGGGTTTATTTCTGGGTTCTGTATTCTATTCCATTGATCTATATGTCTGTTCTTATGCCAGTACCAGACTGTCTTGATTACAGTGGCCATGCAGTATAGTCTAATATTAGGTATTGTGATCCCTCCAACTTGGTTCTTTTTTCTCAGTATATGAGTAGACTAAAAAACTGTGGTACATTCACACAATGGAATACTATACTGCAGAAAGAAGGAAGGAAGTCCTACCTTTTGTGACATCATGGGTGGAACTGGAGACTATTATGCTAAGTTAAATAAGCCAGTCAGCAAGAAAGAGATACCATATGATCCCACTTATAACTGGAATCTAATGAACAAAATAAACTAACAAGAAAAATAGAACCAGAGATATAGAAACATGGAGCAGACTGATAGCTGTGCTGTAGGACTGGAAGAGGGAAAGGGAAATTGTGGAAGGAAGGGGAAAGAATTAGTAAAAAAACATGTATGCATGACTCATGGACATGGACAACAGAGAGGGGATTGACTGTAGGGGAGAGGGGTGGGTGGGGTGGCAAGGGACAAAAGGGAAAAAAAATTGGAACAACTACAATAGCATAAAAAATTAAAAAATAAAGGAGATAAAAAGAAAAAGAGACTCAACAGGCACAATTTTCATTTTTTAAGTGTTTATATATGTTTCATGTTTAAACAAATTTTCAACTATATAAAACTTTTTCCATAATTTTAGAGTTATCATTGATATTTCTAATTGAATTAATTATTAATTAACCTTATCACATAACTTTATGCCAGAAATACTATCTCTAAATGCTTGACTGAACTCCTCCACTCTTAAAAACAAAATTAAATATTGGCTGTAGTATATCAAGCATCTTTTAAACATATGACCCTCCGAGGCTAATATAAGGATGAAAAATATAGTGTTTAAACATTAACATTGTATTGATCTAAATGAAGTCTTGTTTAATAGTAATTAACTTGAACTGTACTGCTTTTAAAACATATTTTATTGTTTTCCTTTTCATTTTGCTGGTGTTTTCTTTAGCCATACGGAAACTCCTTATTTTGATGAAATTCCATTTTACCTTGGACAAGGGTTTGATCTCCGAAATATATAAAAAACTCACATGACTCCACTCCAGGGAGACAAACAATCCCATTAAAAAATAGGCAAAGAACCTGAACAGACACTTCTCCAAGGAGGACAGGCACAGGGCCCGGACACATATCAAAGGATGCTCAGCATCACTAGTCATCAGAGAGATGCAAATTAAAACCACAATGAGATACCACTTCACACCAGTCAGAACGACCATCATAAACAAATTAACGCACAGGTGGTGGCAATGATGTGGAGAAAAGGGAACTCTAGTACACTGTTGGTGGGAGTGTGGACTGGTGTAGCCACTGTGGAAAAAAATTTGGAATTTCCTCAAAAAACTAAAAATTGAACTGCCTTTTGACCCAGCAATTCCACTGCTGGGGTTATACCCTAAGAATCCTGAAGCACCAATTCAAAAGAACCTGTGCACCCCAATGTTCATAGCAGTGCAATTTGCAATAGCCGAGAATTGGAAGCAACCTAAGTGCCCATCAGTAAATGAGTGGATCAAAAAATTATAGTACATTTACACAATGGAATACTATGCAGCAGAAAGAAAGAAGGAGCTACTACCCTTCATGACAGCATGGATGGAACAGGAGAGCATTATGCTAAGTGAAATAAGCCAGGAGGGGAAAGACAGATACCATATGATCTCACCTATAAGTGGAACTTAATCATCAAAATAAACAAGTAAGCAAAATGTAACCAGCAACATTGAAATAAAAAACAAACTGATAGTGACCAGAGGGGAGGAGGGAGGGGGATGACAAGGGAAAGGGAAGGGAAGGGTCATTAAGGAACATGCATAAAGGACACATGGACAAAGCCAAATGAGGGAAGGATTGAGGGTGGGAGGTGGGAGGTGGGGGTGGGCAGAGCTGGGGAAAGTGGTGGCAGGAAAATGTTAAGAAAAAAAAAGTGGACGGGGGAGGCTGGGAGTAGTGTGGGAAATTAAGAAGCCAAAGAACTGGTGTGTGCAGCCCATGGACATGGACTAAGAGGCGTGGGGATATTGGGATGGGGTGCAGGGCAGAAGGGATATGGGGGTAAAAATAGGACATCTGTAATAGCATACTCAATAAAATATACAAAAAAATATTGTATTGTTGTTCTACTGCTCTTAAAAGTTCCAACTAAATAACATACTCTTAGCATTGACATTAGCAATTTATAAGAGATCCAGAGGAAATAGACAGACTTCTATTTTAAGATAGACTTAAAAGTATGTTAGAAGTGTGTGCTGGATGAACCTCCTACATGCAGAGTCTTTTTTTATATATCATCTCAAAACAGAAATAATGTTTTTTATCCTTTGAAGCACAGAAATTTAACTCACAACTTCTCTAGACACTAATAGGTTGGCATAGCCAATATGGTCTTTTGATCAAAATGAAGGGAAGGCTGTGTTTTGAGCTCAGCTGTTAGCTGCAGAATGAATTAAACAAAATCTTGAGAGTATAAGAGGTTTTTTTTTTGTTGTTGTTGTTTTCTGAGCATAGATACGATTAGCAAGGAATTCTGAGAACCTTGTGTGGAAGAAACAAATAGGTGTTATTATCTCTATTTCCTGTGTTATTGCATATGCTAGTGTAGTTAAATAGAAGAGCATTGATTTGGGAATCAGTAAACCTGTGTCCTACTTCGGGCTTTACACCTGAACTTGCTCTGATAACAATCTCTCTGAGCATCAGTTTCTTAATATATGAAATAAATTTATGAGTCCCTGATCTATCTTACAGTTATCAGTTAGGATAAAAAATTTTAGTACTTTATATTAAATATCAATTCTGTATTATCCCTCACAATAATAATTTTATATTATATATATATACAAATATACATATATACACATTAATATCTATTTGTGTATATGTTTATATCTATTTTATCAAAATATTTATAAACTCTCAAGTGTTGCATATTTATTTAATTTATGCCACAAATATTCACCCAATTTTTACATAAGTATTATTCTGTGTTAGGCCTTAGCTACACAGAGAATAAAGATCTAAATGTTTCAAGGTCTTTGACAGAATTGTGCATAGACTAAGGGAAAGCACAAGAGAAAGACCTAAATTCATCCTTTGAAAGGTCCATTCTGGACACCATCCAAGACCTTTGTCAACTGCGGTTATGAAAAAGACCTTGTAATAAGACTGTCTTATCTCTACAGAAAAACACACAAATAGGTTTGAGAAAGCTGAGGTTCCAGTTTACTATAATTCACATATAATGACTGTCTATTCCCCTCCAATATTTCTTTATTGAACCTAGAAATTACTTTAATTGTGTTTACCCATAATATATATTTATTTATATATTTATTTTCCCAATTGTCTGGTGAGTCTCTAGAATACAGAAACTTTATTATTCGTTCTTGGCACCTAGCGGACTGTTACAAGTGAATGAATAAATAAATCAAAAACATTTATGACTGTAGAAATCCAAAGATGCAACAGGAACTATTAAGACAGCAATATTCAACATGTTACTGTCAACAGGGAAATCTCTGGTGCTTAAAATGCCCCCAAACCAGAAAAAAAAAAGTCTGCGTGTGTCTGCGTGTGTGTGTGTGTTGTATATAAATGTTCATACATTTATAAGTGGCCAGGTTAATTGTAATACGGTGAAGTGAAAAGAATATGGACTTTGAAGTCAAATAAACTGAGGCTGGAGTACAAATGATATAATATATTCGGTGGGAGTTCTCATAACTTTTGTTTCCCCTTGAGATTTAAAAAAGAAAATGGAAATCAAAGGCTTTTGTTGTCATCTCACTAACAAGGCTTAGCCATGACAGTGAAAGGCTATTGAAATATTACCCATTGTCATTGAAATAATGCATTGTTCATTAATTTTCATAAATAGTGGCCCCTAGCCTATTTTTTCAATTGCTGGTCTTCTAATCTTTTATTACCCAAAGCAAATGTAGCAGTAAATTTGATCGTAGTACTAAAAGTTCCTAATTTGAGTGATTTGTAAATATAAAACTTTACATTACACAATGTGCATAATTCCATTTTAGAGAATATGGCTGAGTAATGAAAAAGAGTATAATTCTAAAAATAATACCAATGATATGTTCACATATATATGTGCCAAGGGAACCGTTCCATCAGGGGATTAAATAAGTTCAAAATGTCCTCATACATCAGGCACAAGTGTAATGCTATTATTTATTGTAAAATTATGTTTAAAAACTATTTATTTATGCTATATGTTAAAATGATATAGAATATTATTTAATTTCACCAGATACCTAAAAATTTTCTTAATAACATTACCTACAGTGTTCACATTCTTTTCAGAGTTCCTCTAATTCTTAACATCTATACTACTCATTCAGCTCTTTTATGAATGAGCCTGGGTATATAGTCTGTCTCTGTAAAAAGATTGTAAATTCTCTGAGGGCAAATGCTACAAAACATATTCCATATCTAGAAGAGTTCTTGCATCCTACATTTGTTGATAATGATGTTAAGCCACTTTGAAAAAAAATTTCATAAAATATCCTTTTAAAATTAGTTTCTTCTAAAGTAAATTTCCCTTAGTATCCCCCAAATACTGCACTATGTATTTAAAAGAAAGAGAATGCATATTCCTTTCTCTAATGAAATAATTATTTAGTTAGCAAGACAGAAAACTCCATATAAAAAAATAGACTGAGGTGACATATAATTGTCAAATGAGGGCTTAGAAAGAAAATTAAACCTAGAAAAGAAAACCTATACCAAAAAGATGTATGTGGAATTTAAGAACATGAGCTTTCTTTTGTTATAACTTGAAAATTTGTACTCAGGTTATTTTAGTTTTACTGAGTCCTTAGCTAGACAAGTATTTTGTTATCAAAATGGCAAATTCCACTCAGTTTAAAACAGAATGTGAAAAGATAAATGATCTTAGAGACAATAATTCACTATTTGAACTGCTGAATTAATCTACCCACAGGTACAGTCATTAATCTTACTATTGTAAATCTTATAGGTATATAATTATTAATATTTTTATTAAAAACATATAGAATACTCAAATGTAATTTTAATAAATGAAATTTAGTTATTTGTGACTTTCTACTGCTCTAAACATTCAAATGCTATTAGCAAAAAATATAGATAACTATGAAGTTTAAATTATGAAGCTCTAATTTCATGAATTACTTAGCAATTTAACTATGCCCTAGACTCAAATTTTAAATTATATTATTTCATCAGAGTTGTATGAGGAGGAATAAAAAAACAGAATTGTTTTATGGAAGGTGGACCCCTTGTAGTACAGGTTTCCTCTACTAGGTGAGTGTTCTAGGAACTCATCTGTAATAGTGTACCAGCTGGCATTGTGTGAGGCTGCATTTGGCTTCAGTGAATTTTTCTAAAGACTCTTTCAACACGTTTGCCCATTTCATTTAGGGTGATTTACAAGTGCACCTGCCCACACCACGCTGAATGTTCATCAGTTTTGGACCAAAAACAGCATGACCTCCATACCCCACCTTCCCTTTTCACCCAATCTTGACCTGATTACTTTTTTTTTTTTGGTTTCCCCAAGTGAAAAACTCCTCAAAGGAAAACATCTTGCTGATGTGAAAGAGGTGAAACAAAACAAACAAACAAAAAAATGGGAAAAGCACTAAAAGGCAGCAAAATTGATAAGTCAAAAACTGTTTTGAGCAGGGGAAAGAAACATCTTGAAAGGCATATTGCATAAAATTGAGAGTACTTTGAAGACGACTGAAGTTTAAACATGTAAGAGTAAATACACAAGTTTTTATACATAAATTCTGGATTGGGGGGCTGTCCCCTGTAAACTGAAGGGCTGCCAATAACATAAAAATATTGGTTAAGATAGTTCAGAAAATGGACTTCCAGCCAAGATGGAGGCGTAGGTAGACACACTTTGCCACCTCACACAACCAAAAGAAGGACAACATATTTAAACACAAAAACAACCAAAACTGCTGGAAAATCTAACTGTATGGAAGTCTGACAACCAAGGAGTTAAAAAAGGAACATTCATCTAGACTGGTAGAGGAGTGGAGGCCAAGACAGGCAGCCGGGGCAGAGAGGACACAGGGCAAGGCTGCAGCTGGAGGACTAGAGGGGTGAGACAGCAGTTGGTTGTCCCACATTTGTGTCCGGATAAACCGGAAGGAACAACAGATGAGCAAGAGAGACTGTGAATCCATGGTTTCAGGGCAGGGGAAAAAAAGCCTCAAAACCTCTGGTTATAAAAACCTATGAGGGTTGCAGTGGCAGGAAAAATCACGGTCTCATAGTAGTCTTCATTGCAGAGACCCACAGGAACCTAGAATGTACACAAATCCACTCACCCAGGAGAGCCCAATTTGCTTGTGAGTATCAGGAGAAGTAACTGAAAGCCAATGGAGAGCCAAGCAAGTGTCATTATTCCCTCTCTGACCCCTCCTCCACACACAGCACCACAATGCAGAGAAGCAGGTTGCCCCGCCCTGGTGAATACCTAAGTCTCTGCCCCTTACAGTGTAACAGGCGTGCAGAGAAGAAGAAATATGGCCCAAGTGAAGGAAAAGATCAAAACTCCAGAAAAAGTACAACTAAGCAATAAAGAGATAGCCAACCTATCGGGTGCAGAGTTCAAAACACTGTTAATCAGGATGCTCACAGAAATGGTTATGGTCACAAAATAGAGGAAAAAGTGAAAGCTATGTGAAGTGAAATAAAGCAAAATATACAAGCAACCAACAGTGAGGGGAAGGAAACCGGGTCTCAAGTCAATGATTTAGAGGAGAAAGAAGAAATAAACATTCAACCAGAGCAGAGTGAAGAAACAAGAATTCAAAAAAATGAGGAGAGGCTTAGGAACCTCTGGGACAACTTTAACTATTCCAACATCCGAATCATAGGAATGCCAGAAGGAGAAGTGGAAGAGCAAGAAATTGAAAACTTATTTGAAAAAAATAATGAAGGAGAACTTCCCCAATCTGGCAAAGGAAATATGCTTCCAGGAAGTCTAGGAAGCTCAGAGAGTCCCAAAGAAACTGGACGCAAGGAAGCACACAACAAGGCACATCATAATTACATTACCCAAGATGAAAGATAAGAAGAGAATCTTAAAAGTTCCAAGAGGAAAAGAGGCAGTTATATGACAACAGAGGAGTTGCTATAAGGCTATCAGGTGATTTCTCAAAAGACACCTTATAGGCAAGAAGGGGCTGGAAAGAAGTATTCAATGTCATGAAAGGTAAGTGCCTATATCTAAGAATACCTTATCCAGCAAAGTTATCATTTACAATGGAAGGGCAGATAAAGTGCTTCCCAGATAAAGTAAATTTAAGGGAGTTCATCATCATTAACTGATATATATAGAACCTTTCATCCCAAAGAGGCAAAATACACATTCTTTTCAAATGTGCATGGAACATTTACAAAGGTAGACCACATGGTAGAATGGAAAACAAACCTCAACAAATTTAAGAAAATTGAAATCATATCAAGCATTTTCTTAGGCCACAAGGGTTTAAAACTAGAAACCAACCTCAAGGAAAAAACTCAAAAACATTCAAAATCGCGGAGACTGAATAACATGCTATCAAACAATGAATGGGTCAATAATGATATCAAAGAAGAAATCAAAAAGTTTCTGGAAACAAGTGAAAATGAACATACAACAGTTCAAAACCTATGGAACACAGAGAAGGCAGTCCAGGGAGGAAAATTCACAGCAATACAGGGCCGCCTAAAAAAGATAGAAACATTTCAAATAAACAATATAACCGTACATCCACAAGAACTGGAGAAATAACGAAGCCCGGAGACAGCATAAAGAAGGAAATAATCAAGATCAGAGCAGAATTGAATGATATAAAGACTAAAACAACAATTCAAAGGATCAATAAATCCAGGAGCTGGTTCTTGGAAAAGATAAACAAAATTGACAAGGCTTTAAGCAGACTGATCAAGAAAAAAAGGGAGAGGATGCAAATAAATAAAATCAGAAATGAAAGAGGAGAAATTACAACTGATACTACAGAAATACAAAGGATTGTTAGAAATTACTACAAACAACTATATGTCAAGAAATATGAAAACCTGGGTGAAATGAGAGAATTTCTAGAAAAATATAATCTTCTGAAACTGAATGAAGAAGGAGCAAAAAGCCTGAACACACCAATATTAGCTGGTGAAATTGAAGCAGTAATAAAAAAACTCCCAGCACACAAAAGTCCTAGACAAGATGGTTTCACAGGAGACTAATATAAAGTATTTTAGGAAGAACTAACCCCTGTCTTTCTTAGACTATTTCAAAAAACCCAAGAAGAGGGAAGACTCCCATGCTGTTTTTATGAGGTCAGCATCATCATAATCCCAAAACCAGATAAAGACACCACAAAGAAAGAAAATGACAGGCCAATATCACTGATGAACATAGATACTAAAATCCTCAACAAAACATTGGTAAACCACATCTAGCAATACATTAAAAAGATCATACACCATGATCAAGTGGGATTCATCCCAGGGATGGAAGGATGGTACAATATTTGCAAATCAATAAACATAATTCATCACATAAACAAAAGGAAGGAAAAAAATCACATGACCATATTGAAAGACATGGAAAAATTTGATAAGGTACAGCACCCATTTATGATGAAAACACTCAGCAAAGTGGGAATAAAGGGGGTATACCTCAACATAATAAAGACCATATATGAGAAACCTACAGACAACATTATACTGAACAGGTAAAAACTAAAAGCTTTCCCACTAAGATCAGGAACAAGACAAGGATGTCCACTTCACCACTTCTATTCAACATACTATTAGAAGACCTAGCCACAGCCGTCAGACAAGAAAAAGAAATAAAAGACATCCAAACTGGAAAGCAGGAAGTAAAACTGTCATTGTTTGCAGATTGCATGATAGTGTATAGAGAAAACCCTATAGACTCCACCCAAAAACTGCTCAACCTAATAACCGAATTTGGCAAAACAGCATAATACAAAGTTAATATTCAGAAATTGAAGGCATTCACCAACAATGAAATATCAGAATCAGAAATCAGTGGAAAAAATCCCATGTACTATAGCAAGAAGAAAAATAAAGTACCTAGGAATAAACCTAACCAAGGAGGTTAAAGACCTGTGCTCAGAAAACTACACAACATTGAAAAAAGAAATTAAAGAAGACACAAATAAATGGATGCATTATATCATGTTCATGGATTGCAAGAATTAACATCATCAAAATGTCCATACTATCCAAAATAACTTAAAAACTTAATGCAGTCCCTATTAAAATACCAATGACATAATTCACAGATATAGAACAACATTTCAGAAATTATATATGGAATCATAAACAATCCCAAATAGGTGCAGCAACTTTGAGAAAGAAGAACAAAGTAGGAGGGATCACAATACCTGACATCGAACTATATTATAAGGCCACTGTAATCAAAACAGTCTAGTACTGGCATAAGATCAGACACATAGGTCAATGGAACTGGATAGAGAGCTCAGAAAAAAACCCGTGTCTCTATGGTCAATTGGTATTTGACAAAGGTGACAGGAGCATAAAATGGAGTAAAAATAGCCTCTTCAACAAATGATGTTGGAAGATGTAGACAGCTACATGCAAAAAAATGAAACTTGACTATCAACTTACACCACACACAAAAATAAACTCAAGGTGGATGAAAGACTTAAATATAAATCACAACACCATAAAAGTCCTAGAGGAGAACATAGGCAGGAAAATCTCAGATATTCCACGCAGCAATATTTTCACCAATGTGTCCCCTAGAGCAAGGGACATCAAGGAAAGAATACACAAATGGGACTTCAACCAAATCTGTTCTTTAGCTTCTTGCACTGCTAAAGAAAACATCAGCAAAATGAAAGGGACCCAACTGTATGGGGAAATATATTTGGCAATGGTACTCTGGACAAGGGTTTGGTCTTCAAAATATATACAGAACTCACATGACTCCAGTCCAGGGAGACAAACAATCCAATTAAAAAATGGGCAAAGGACCTGAACAGACACTTCTCCAAGAAGGACATACACAGGGCCCAGACACATATCGAAGGATGCTCAGCATCACTAGCCATCAGAGAGATGCAAATTAAAACCACAATGAGATACCACCTCATACCAACCAGAAATACCATCATAAATAAATCAACAATCAACAAGTGCTAGAGAGGATATAGAGAAATGAACCCTAGACACTGTGGGTTGGAATGCAGACTGGTGCAGCCACTCTAGAAAACAGTTTGGAATTTCCTCAAAAAACTAAAAATGGAACTGCCTTTTGACCCAGCAATTCTACGGCTGGGGTTATACACTAAGAATCCTGAAGCACCAATTCAAAAGAACCTGTGCACCCCAATGTTCATAGCAGCACAATTTAAAATAGCCAAGAATTGGAAGCAAACTAAGTACCCATCAGTAAATGGGTAGATCAAAAAACTATGGTACATTTACACAATGGAATACTATGCAGCAGAAAGAAAGAGTTACTATCCTTTGAGACAGCAGGGATGAAACTGGAGAGCAAAATGCTAAGTGAAATAAGCCAGGCAGTGAAAGACAGATACTGTATGATCTCACCTATAAGTGGAAACTAATCAACAAAATAAACAAGCAAGCAAAATGTAACCAGCAACATTGAAATAAAAAACAAACTAACAGCAACCAGAGGGGAGTATAACTGGGGAAAAGGAGAGGAAGGGTCATCAGGGAACATACATAAAGGATCCATTGACAAAGCCAAATGGGGAACGAATTGAGGGTGGAATGTGGGAACGGGTGTGGCTGGGGAAAGTGGTGGTGCGAAAACGTTGACAAAAAAAAGAAAAATAATAGGTGGGGGAAGCTAAGAATAGTATAGGAAATTAAGAAGCCAAAGAACTAATATGTACAACACATAAACATGAACTAAGAGGTGTGGGATGATGGAATGGGGTGCAGGGCAGAGTGGTTAAAGGGGAAAAATGGGACAACTGTAATAGCATACTCAATAAAATATACCAAAAATAATTAAAAATTTTTAAAAAGAAAGCATTTTCAAAATTGAATACAAATGTGAATATCTGATCTAAATAGTGTAAACAGAAACTGATAAATTCAAACCTGTTTCATCTGTCAGTCATTTTTGTAAGCAATACATCAATCCTGAAAATAATATCAAAAAAGAAGAAAATAATACAAGTTTCGTAAGTAAGTATTTGGATGACTGTGTCTACAAACCAAAGATTGTTCAGAACCACTTTTTTGATACCGTTCTTTGTAGCTCAAGTTTTATCTGTCTCTTTATTACTATTTCAATAGTATCCTCCTTTTTCCTTTGTTCTAAGCTTTGCTCTCTAAAATAGAGGATGGAAATTTAGTTTACCACTAGGGTAAGGCAGCTAATTAAACAGAAACAAAGTGCTATTTTCTGAATTGATTCCAATAAATTAAATCTACTAATATCACAGAAAATGATGATTTTTGATAAATCATAATGGAAAAATTTTAGTTGACTTAAGAATTTACAACCAAAACAATGTTTGGACTAGTAAATTTTTAAGTTCCCTTGAATTGATGTCTCTTTCTTATTAAAGTCTGCATAAGGCTCAGATAAAATTTTTAGAGGGCTGTCTAGTCAACATTTCATTCAATGGTTGTATACCTTCTTACTGAACCATTGGAGTATGGCTGCCTAGTCTCCATTCCCATTGTCTGCCATAGTGGTCCCCAACCTTTTTGGCACCAGGGACTGGGTTTGTGCAAGACAATGTTTCCACAGACTGAAGTGGTGGGGGATGGTTTGCAGATGATTCAAGTGCATTACACTCAAGCTCACCTCCTGCTGTGCAGCCCAGTTCCTAGCAAGCCCAGACCAATACCCACCTGCAGCCCAGAGGCTGGGGTCCCCTAGTCTAACACATATTCCAACTTGTTCCTAAAAAATTGAGTAAGTCTTGAAATAGTAAATATATATATAATGATTTGTCTTTAAATTATTGGTATGACACTGAATAATTGTTTGGTCTTCTAAGTATAATAATAAATAGATTCATTTTTAGCATAATATCTTTGTTTTACATGTTCCTTTCTCCTTTATTGCTTCATCTTTCATCCGTTGGTCTAGAATAATATTGATAAAGGAATTAAGAACACCACACCATCTCATGAATCAAGTAAGAACAGTCATTCTCACATTATAGAGAATGACATTTTATGTTTTGCAACATGAAGAGGAAACAGCATTTAATTTATTTTAGTGTGGTTAATTTTAGATTAGATCATCTAATTTACTCATAGGTCCTTTTCTTTTAATAGTTTATTTTTGTTCTATTTTTTCCATTACCATTTATGCTTCTTCCATACCCACTCACCCCCCTAACCCCACCCCCTGACAATCTTCACCCTGTTGTCCCTGTCCATGGATACTTTTTCTTTAGCATAATATCTTTTAAGATAAGGTGAGTTTCTTTTTATTTAACTACTATTTCTTTGAGTTTTAAATTTATATTATAACTTTAAAGAATCCTAATATGTCCCATTTTTAATCAGTTACTTCTTAGCTATAGTTTCTTTGGGAAAAAATGATTTTAGGTATATAGTTACTATTTAGCAAGAACAATTCATGGGCAAAGTGAAAATAAAATTCTATTTTTGCCTCCTATTTTAATTTACTTTTTTTTTCTTACCTGATAAAAAGGTGAAGATCTCATGATCCTTTTGTCAGTTTAGGTAATTGAAGGCTCTACTGTCATTTCATGTCACACAGTCTTGTTTCATAAATTTTACAGTTCAGTCCCCAATAACCCAAATTTTATTTACCAATCTGTTTTCTCCCCTCTTTGTCAGAGCCTGGCTGTACATGGGCCATTTTGGGGATAGAGGAAATTGGTCTTTCTGTCTCACTCATCTCCTCCTATGCTCAGTTGTTCCTATAAATACCACTCCTGAATTAATGAAGTGGAGGTTAAAGCGGGGCAGGTGGGTGCTTACTTGAACAAATATTATCACAAGATGGCACTTTCAGGACTTCTGGAGGCTGGTCCCTTCTGGGTACACCTGTGACTTCTCCTTCAGTATCTTCTCTTCAAATGCTTGCCTCCCCTCACCTCTAATTCTCCAGGTGACCACTTTATACATAGACTCCAGCAGCTGGAGTCCTATTGTCTTTCTTGGAAATCTTGCAGAATGGAATTTAAAACGGTTGGTTCCAGGATGGCATCCCCACTCTTGTCATCTACACCTAGTCTTACGAATTTTTCGCCCATCCATTAGCGAGAATGAAATTATTTCACAAATGAATTCTTTTATTTCTCTTGACTCAATCTTTTCATTATAAGTATTGGAATTTTCTAACCAGTGATTTTTCTCGGATGTTCCTTTTGTTCTGGCAACTTGCTTTAGATTTTTGTATCTGTGGAATCGTGATGTTTCAGTCAAAATTTCCAATTTTCACTCTATGATGTTAATATTGGTCATTTTGATAATAAAAAATGCAAGTTTAATTTCTGTTAAGTAACAAATGAAAACAAAGATCCTCCTCTAATTATACAGACAAAACGTTTCTTCTAAATTTTACATGTATTGTAAGTACTTTGGCAAAGATATGAGTGCACATTGAAAGTGCCATGCTGTAATTGAAGAAAGATGCGTCTTTTACTCTCTGTCTCCTTTTTCTCGATACAAACCAGGAAATTAATATGCACATGCTAGATTTACAGACTCTCTTAGGATGACAGATCAATAAAGAACCCTATTGAAAAATGCTTGCCTGGAGGAGAATATAAACTTTTTTCTTAATCTCTGTAAGGCTTCGCTCACAAGACTAAGCAATTTTCATTCAGTGTTAACGGTACTGAATTTTCTTGCTGCTTTTTCATGTCAAAGGCACTCTTCAAATATGTACTTAATTAAGCCTCTTTTTTAACAGAGGTGGCCCTGTTCTCATCCGCTCACCTCACTTTCCTATCTCCTGTGTGGAAAATTCTCTTTGAAGTTATGCAGGAGAGATGTGCAAGGATAAAGGTGATGAGAACAGAGCCAAGGGTGTTTGTAATGAACTTTATGGGAAAAAAAAAAGTTTAGATTAATTTAGCAATTTTAGTTACCCTCTACCTAGAATTCTTGTAAGAGGAAATACTAAAATAAAGAAGGATAGTGAGTCAGCTTTTATGTTCACTCTGAAAATTTTGCATTCTAAATGCATTTGTGGATATCCTGTGGATTCCTGATGATTTAGAACTCTGCAAATATCCAGTTTTATAGGACTTTTTTATTGTATATTATGCCTAGAACTTTTATGTTTATCTTATATGATTGACTTAAAATTCACAGCTGGAATTTAACTTATTAAAATGTATCTATCTGCCTGAATACTTCTTCTTGAATTGATTCTTGAAGGAAATCCATGAAGTTTTGTAACTGTGCATATTATCCATAACTACACTTTGGAAATAAATGTTTATCATTTGAGAAAGTGTTTTCTAATTGCTTACAATACAGAGACAATTTCAATAGTAGAATTGTATTTAATGTTATTACACAGTGGCTGCCCAATAATTTATTTTAATTTTTGTTATCTGTGGTTATATCAGTCATTTTCAAGAAAATTATTTTTTTTGACTGCTTATTTAAATTTTACAAAAAGATGCAGCAAATATATAAAACATAAATAACTTAATGGTCATAAGTTTCATAATTATAGTAATTTTTTCTTCATTGTGTTCTTGTTCTGACATGCTGAATCTTCTTCGGGACATTAAATTTCATAGCTCAGCTCATGTTGTATTATTGAAAATATCGTTTTTACTTTTTCATGCATTGCAGACAAGATATAGAAGTAAAGTAAGAGTCATATTCATACTTGATTTCCAATTTATCTGAACTTATTAAAAGAACTGTTGAGAGTCATTTTTTAAAATCTTTAAATTGTTTTCCAGGTCACATATACCCTATTCAGTGGTGAAATTGTCCTTACCGGTTCTACAAGATACTGAATACATTTCTTATGACGTTTTAATAAGTTTATACTCAGAAGTGCTAAGGTTCAGATTTCTGGAGATTGTTACAGAAAAACATTTTCTGTACTTCCAATGTATTGAAATGAGGGGAATCTCAGATTTTCTTCCTTTTGCTAAGTTACTTTCTATGTTACTTAATTATATCTATATCTATTAGGTTATTCAGCTAAACATCAGACCTCTTTAACTTTTTTTATTCAATTATTCCAGCCATTTTTATACTTTCAATTAAAAAGTCATGACAGTTAATGAGATTTTATTAAAGGCAATTACATCGTAATGGTAACTGCCAAACCACACAAAATTATACTTAACAGTTCCTAACTTTGCATTAAGTAATATAAATAAAATAAACTAGTATGCTTTAAGTAAGACTTGTAGCTTGAATCCATTTTAGATGATAATCTTTTGCTCACGTGGCATATACTTCTAAACCAAGTGAAGACAAAGGTCTAAATATCTTAAGAATAAAACTATTAATTCCCTTGATTTCTATTTTTTATATCACCAACATGCTATATTATTATATAATAATTAGAAAAACATACCATTTATTATCATATAATAATTATATAAATACCATATACATAGCATCTAAAAATGAATGTAAATTACCCTAAGGACTTGGCACCTACTGTTCTCTCTGCCTAGGACACTCTCCAACACTTCTTACCATTACATGACCTCATAGGTGTTTTGAGGCACCCTACTTTTTAAAATTCCTTATTAAATTTATTGGGGTGGTATTGGTTAATAGGATTATATAGTTTTCAAGTATAGGTTTCTATGATGCAAGATCTTTATATGGCACTGTGTGCCCACCACCCAAAGTCAAACTGTCTTCCATCACCGCATACCAGCGCCCCTGCTACTTCCTACCTCTCCACCTTTTCCCTCTGGCAACCACCACATTGCTGTCAGTGTCCACGAGTTTTAGTTTTATGAGTATATTCTACATATGGGTGAAATCACATTGTTCTTAGCTTTTCTTTACTGACTTATTTCACTTAGTATAATATTCTCAAGATTCATTCATGTTGCCAGAAATGGGAGTATTTTGTCTTTTCTTATGGCTGAATAATATTCCATGGTGTAAATATGCCACAGTTTCTTTATCCAGTCCTCCTTCAAAGGATACGTTGGTTGTCTCCACATCTTGGCCACCATAAATAATGTTGCAATGAACATAGGGAGTGTGTATATCTTTGCAAATACATGTTTGAGTTTTTCAGGTAGATGTGCAAGAGAGGGATTGCTGGGTCATATGATAACTCTATTCTTAATTTTTTGAGAAATCATCAGACTATTTTCCATTGTGGCTGGACCAGTCTACATTCCCATCATCAGTGAACAAAGATTCCATCTTCTCCACAACCTCTCTAACACTTGTTATTACCTGTCTTGTTGACAATAGCCATTCTAACAGGTGTGAGGTAGTATCTCATTGTAGTTTTGATTTACTTTTACCTAATGGTTAGTGAAGTTGAGCATGTGTTCATGTATCTGTTGGCCAATTGTATGTCTTCTTAGAAGAGGTGTCTGTTAAGGCCCTCTGCTCATTTTTTAATTGGATTATTTGTTTGGTGCAGAGTTTTGTGAGTTCTTTATATATTTTGGATATTAAACCTTCATCATAGCTGTTGTTTGCAAATATCTCCAATTCGGTTGGTTGCCTTTTTGTTTTGTTATCAGTTTCTTTTGCTGAGGGCTACCCTATCTAAAGAATCTTCCTCTGTACTGAGTCACTCTGTTTTATCCCCTTTTTTTCGTGTCCTTTATACTATTTATAATTATCTAAATATTTTTGTTTGTGTATTTATATATTTTCTGTTTATACAGATTGACACACAAGTTCCACAGGGATAGCAACCTCATTATTTTTATTCATCATCGAATCTCTAGGTAACAGAATAATAATGCCTGATTCATGGTAAACTCTCAATAAATATATATTCATTCATTCATCTAACACACATCTGTTGAATGAATACAAACATTATTAAATGAATTTCATACCTGTCTATTCAAAGTCAGGAAGAAGATAATCCATACAACATCCTTAAGCAAAGTGGAGTTGATAGATAATGTCTGGATTGTGTGGCCTGGTGGTCATATAGAGCCCCTAGGGTAAATGCAATGAAGGCCATGAAAACTGCCAAGTCTCTCTTTGGCTTTTGGTTTTTAGTATCACTGTTAGAGAGCAGTGCTGTGTAAAACTGGAACTCTTAGTGTCCTATAAGATGAATTTTGTTTATATGCAGCACCTGATAATTGTTAAATACCCTAAAAATTCTCAGTACTGTTTGGCCTGAGATTCCACCCAATAGTCATACACCCTGGGATACTGTTTTCATATTACCACTGCTAAATAAACATATCCCTTAGAATATGATATTTCTGTCAGTAGGTAAAGTTATATGATAATTTTTATTTTTAAAGGAGAAGTGGCAATGTTTAAATTAATGAGCTATAATTTGGTTTCCTTCTGGGCTAGAGCAAGTTAAAATTGTTGTTAGGTCTGATTGCATCAATTAGGATGAAGATTAAGCTGCTCCAAAATATAGAGGCTTAAAAATACAAATTTAATTTTCTCTTTTATGGCAAATCCAAGCAAGCAGCTCAGGTAATCAGGTAGCTCTGCCTTATGAGGTCATTCAGAGACTCAAGTGTTTTACATTGTGATTCCAACATGGCCTAAGTTGTTCTCATCTGTGCAGCCACAGTTTGATCCCAGATGTGACTGTGCTGCAGTCCACGGAAAGAGGAAGCTATAAAAAATTCACGAGCCCAAATTTTTAAGGCTCATAACTGGATGCATCACTTTCCACATTCCATTAGTGAAAATGTAGCTAAAAGTCCACATCTAGCTATAAGGGGGTCTGAGAAATATGGTCTCTATCTGAACAGTCACATACCCAGCAATAAAATAAACTCTACTACAAAGAATGAGAGAAAATATTTGTTGGATAGCTAGCTATTTCTACAATCGAACAAGGAGAGCATGAGGTCGGCGGTCCATGAATAAAGTATTAGATTGTTACTGGTGTATGTTTAAGTAAGAAATAAACAAATCAAAAACTCAAGAATACGTTTTAAGAAACATAATGCACTAATGATACCAGTTTAGCTTATATCAATATTGAAACAGAAACACACAGTAGAAAACTACTAAAAGCCTTTTTATAACTACATCAGAGAATAGAATAAAGACATCCTGCTACAATGTCATGTACAAAAGCATTTTTGTTTGTTCTATATAAAAGGAGGTACAAGGCAAGTCATGCTAGAGCAAAAAGTCAACTCTTATATGCGAAGTGTGTTCCTTAATAAATGCCATGTCATGAACTGTCATATTTTAAGTCTACTCTAAATATAACTTTCTGTTATTCTATGAATTTAATGACTTTTGCTCTTAAAAAAAAAAGTGTCTGCCTAACATCTTTTGATTTTTTGTGACCTTCTCTCTATTCTCACAAAAGTGGAATATACGTAAAACTTTAAGTGAAATACAATTTTTAGTAAATTTATTTTTTTAATTTTATAACCTTACTTAAACTATTGGGAAGTATTAAATTATAGTTTATTTATTTCTCCTATAAACACTTGCTAGCCTACCATCTATAAGCACTGCTCTGGGCACAGAGAATTAAAAAATAAATGGCAGGAAGCTTGCCTTTAGTTAATTCATCATCACAGTCCTTTTAGCGGGGAAAGCAAGGTTCGCCTTGGTTAACATGACAACTGAAGGAAAGAGAAAGTCACCAAAAAAAAAAAATTGAGCTAACACTGTTTTTTATAATTAAGTAAATAATATCTACTTAGTACTCTTTAATAAACAAGGTGGATCTAATGTAGGTTTACAGCTGTGAGTACGTGAAACACAGAGTTTATTCTTGTATTATTACTTATGAATTATTATATTATTTTCCATACAAAAGACTGTAAGCCGAGTTTTGTTCTATCCTGTATTTTATTTAAAGATTCTAAAACTGGGATTTTTGTTATTAACCATTTCTGTTTTTATTAGAGAAGACTAAGTTTTAAAATGTATATTGCTTCAGTTTCTGCATTATAAGTAATAACTTTAAAACCACACATACTGTGCATGCTAGCTGTTATCAGTACGCCAGCCAGAATATGCCTATGTGGCAGATGGATGGGGGATAAAGTCAAAGTACACTAAAAGTTTATGATTTCATTTGCAAAAACTTACAGTTCTTCATGTTGGAAAATAGAGTCAGTCATAGCAGGGAAGTTCATTACGAAGTTTAAAAAGTCAATCCTCTTATCTTCTTAACTTGAAAATAAATCTAGTGGCAATTAAACACTTGCCAAAATATTCTTTTTTTAAAAAGAAGAAGTAGTGTAGAGGATTTCTTTACAGACCACCAGCTTTCTTCTCTAGATTTTAGATAGGAGTACATTTTAAACATCTATGCCATATTTTTGTAACTACCATATTTTTAAATATCTGGACAAATATTCCTGTAGGTATCCATCAGTCCAAGGTTTTCCTGATTTAAAATTTTCCATATTTCTATCTTTATCTATCTTCCCTTTCAATGTCTTTATTCTAGATACTCCTGATATTATACTTCTACATTTAATACAAAACTAAAACACACACCATGACATCACAGGTTAATTCAGGAACATATAATTAGCATGCCTGCTAGTGACAAACTGTCTCTAAAGAAAGATATAATAGCATGATCTTGCTCCATTTTGTTCCAAAATATTTGTTGTTACCAAAAAGAAAAAAAAAAGTGATTGTCACTCTAATAAAATACTGAATATGCTGATGTTAGAGGTACCAACTCTGTTGTCCTGAGTAAACTGTGGAACCTAGGAGAATAGCCTAGTGATCTCACAAAGATAAAAATAATATCTTTGTTATGAATGGCGTGGGAATGAAGGCCTTCAATTTCCACTTAAGCTTCCTCTACGAGAAGTGCCTATCTAAACACAGAGGCCACATGGAAACAGAGCCTGGAATGTTCCCGCCACATATATGTATATGGACCCTCCTCTGTTACTAAAACCATAAACATAAACAACTGGTGGTTTACAAACTACATGAGCTATTTCCACTTGGACAAAAGCTCCCTTAGATATATTTAGACACTCTCTTACACTGGATACTAAAATGTACCCTATTAAATAAGTGAACACACTTACCAAAATGCTTTTTTATTTCCATGGAGAAAATTAAATCCCCTGGAGTTTGTGACTAAAATCTCATGTTTCATAAAGTGGTTTTATCTTTCCCCGCTTCTAAGTATTTGTTTTCATCCCCACTTCCCTTAACAGTTAAGATTGAAAACCTGAAGCAGTTTTTTTGTTCTGGCCCCATCTTAGAAGATGGTTTCTTTGCACTAAGTTAATAGTTAAGCTTTTTAATATTTTCTGGTTGGCAGACTGGGTGATTAGTTTATTGAAATGTTTCCACAGCTTTCTTTTATAGTTCTTTATTGCTCTTCATCTTTTTTTTTTTTTATGTTTGCCTGAATTGAACTATATTTACCATCTGCTGTTTCAGGCTCTCAAATGATCTGAAACCTTTGAATTTTGTTAAATCATTCCTCATTATTGCTCTTTTAGTAGTATCTATAAAATCTATCTATTTCCCTCTTCACTATTTCTTTATCTCTATCATTTACATACTCAACTCACTGAGATACTAAGACACCAACCACTTTTGAATGCAAAATCCTAGCCAAACTACAGTTGATCCTCTATCTTATACTTTCTCCATCACTTTGCCTGTATTTTATGCTTTTTATTTAGTTTATTCACAGCATGCTGATAACGAAGTCTTTCAATGTGTCTTGATAGTGTATTAGATCCTTTCAATTTGTTTTACCTGTCATCTTAGAACCATTTTTCTGCTACAACATAGAAGTTTTACTTCCCATGTCTTTTCTTTCATTGTTTAAGTTTTCCCTCATTTTAAAAAATAACTTCAATATTTGGTAGAAGTAAAAGTTTTAACAAGAAGTAATGAGTGTGATATTGCCCCCCAGAAAAAGATAGAAAAGGAGAAAGCTGTTTTAATCTAAACTTTTTAGGGAAAGCCAATAACAAACTTTTTTTTCTTTCTCACTTTTATCTAGCACACACAAAGGTGCAGAACCTTTTCATAGAACCTTGGCGCCTGTAGGCATACAGGTGTAAAGTTTCACGAAAGTTAGTAATTACAAGGAAAGGGTAACACACCTTTGATAATACACTTATTAATTTAGGAAATACGGTCTCTTTCCATTCACAGAGGCTCTTGCTCTAACCAGTCTTTACTCCTTCATTCTTTCATTCATTCATTTGCTTTTGAGTTACCAATTACTGTATAATAAACTACCCCACAGCTGGTGGTGAGAAACAGTAATAATTTATTGTTTCTCTCAGTTCTGCGGATTGACTGGGATCAGCTAGGCTGTTTTTCTGCTTGCCAGGCTGAGGTAACTTATGAAGCCGCATTTCGCCTGTGGTTTTGCTGGAGCTGGAAATCTCCAAAATGACTTCTTTCCCATATTTGTTGGGTTGATTGGAATGGCTGGGAAGTGCTGAGCTTCTTTCTCCAGCAGAGTGAACAGGCATCTTACACAGTGGTTCAGGACTCCAAGCATGCAAACTAGAAGCTGCCGAGCCCATTAAAGGCTAGGTCCGAAGCAGTCACAGCATCATTTCCTCTGCATTCCATTGATTAAAGGAGATCACAAGGCCAGCCAGTTCAAGAATGTTCTCTACTTCTGTATAAGAGAAGTAGCATGTCTAGGCTTGGAAAAATTGTTTTTGACCAAAATTCACATTCTTCCTACATGAAAAATAAGACCCCCAAAGTGTTATCCAATCATGCCAGATCTTAAGCTCTTAGAGTACAAGATCTCATCATTTTAATTAGGCCCAGATATGAATGAGGTTCATCAGATGCAATTTATTTTAACCTAAAAACCTTCAAAGTTAAAAAACACAAGTCGTTTGACCCTTGTATAACCAACTTTCAACAGTGAGGTAAGGACAAAACAACTACGAAAAACACTTCTGTTCACAAAGAAGGGGAATGGTAATCATGGTCTTAAGTCCGTAGCAATTCTAAAACTACAACTGAGCAGACATAGGAAGGAAGGATGAAGGAAAGAAGGGAGGGAGGAAGCGAGGGACGGAGGGGAGGAGGGAGGGAGAGAGAGAGGAATGGGGATCAAGAGGATGGGAGGGGAGATGAAAGAAAGGGGAGGGAAGGGGAGGGAAAGGAAAAGAGCACTGAACAAAATATAATACACTGGGTCGTGTTTAGAGGTCCCCCAATTTCACCAGGTACAGAGAATGTTTCTTGGTTAGTCACCAATTCTGCTTTCTGGCAATGGTTTCCTAATTCATTGTTCTCAGCTGGGTTCACTCTCTGATACCTTGGCACCTACTTTTGAGACATCTTTCCTTTTCCTTAAAAAAAAGAAAATTACCTGTATATTCATATGAGAAGCTCTCTCAGCCTGCTTCCTACCCATAGAAATTTGGAACCCACAGCTCTTTTTCAATTTGGACCATCTGGTTTTTGGGGTCTGACTTGATGGTATATTTTCTAATAAAATTCTTCTAAAAACTGTGAGTTTTCTATAAATATTTTTGGATTTAACTCAGTGCTCCCAAAGCCTCATGATTTAGGTTTTTGTTATGAAAGCACCTACCCCCAGGAACAATGTATCACTCAGCATTTAGTAAGGAAAACAGAACAATTATAGACATGTTGTAAAGGATTTATTATAGGAACTAGATCTCACACAAATGTAGAAAGGGTTAGGGTAATAAAGACCCCAAAGAGAAAGTTGGTGGATTGAAAGAATAACCAGCTTACCAATCTGAAAGAACAGGCATATCCGGGTGCTGAAAGAGATCATGAAAATGGAGCTAACAGAGAAGACTACGGGAAACTCTTGCTTTTCGGAACACATCCAAGGGAGTAGTGATGACACTGGTATTGCTGTTGGTCAGCAGGGTCAACAGTTAGGAAAAAGAGCTAGATTCAAAGTGATGGAGAGAGAGGACAGGCTGGGACCTGCTGACACCTCTGTGACTATCTGTCACAACAACTAACCATGACAACCTCTGAGGAACAGTGGTTGCTATATCACTTGCACCTCCCAAATTTCATACAAGTTTCTTTTCTGGTCAACTCTAACTCACTACAGCAAAGAGTTTCTAAAAATGGCATTTCCAACTTAAGCAAGATGGCAAAAGAACCATTCAGCATAGGCAGAAAGAATAAGCATTATTTCCAAAACTTACCGTGACTCCAGAAGAAGCTAAATGAAATTTCCTTGATAAGCCAATATGCGAACAAGTTTATATCTTGACATTTCCATATTTCAGAAAGATCACTGAAACTATGTAAAGTGGTGGATCGAAGCTTAGATTTTAGAGTAAAATACTCTGGATTTTAATTCTAGATCTGTTACTTACTGGTAATATAACCTTGGGAAAGTTATTTAAGTTTCTCACCTTAAACATGGGAATAATAGTAATGGTATCCGTGTTGCAAAATGATCTATCTAAAGGAATTAACACAAGATGAAGGCATTAGGTACTTGATTCTTATTAGTTGGTATTGTTATCCCTGATACCGTAAAGTATCTTAATCTCCTTAAAGCATATTACATTTTTAAGTGGTTAGCATCAATTACCATAGTACCAAGAGAGTTTTTAAAAAATATTTTATTTATTTATTTTTAGAGAGAGGGAAAAGGAGGGAGAAAGGGAGGGAAAGAAACATCAATGTGTGGTTGCCTCTCATGACCCCTACTGGGGAGCACCTGACCCACAACCCAGGCAATTGCCCTGACTGGGAATCAAACTGGCAACCCTATGCTTTGCAGTCCATGCTCAATCCACTGAGCCACACCAGCCAGGGCTAGTACCAAGAGACTTGAAAGAGGGTATATTTCCAAGATATGGAAGTCCTTGCCATTTGTGATGGTTAATTTTACATGTTAATTTGTCTCGCGATGGAACACCCATAGTAAACATTATTTCTGGCTGTGTCTGTGAGGTTGTTTCCAGATGAGGTTAGCATTTAAAGCAGTGGATTCAGTAGACTGCCCTTCTCAGTGTGAGTGGGTATGATCCAAACTATTTAGGGCCCGAATAAAAGAAAAGGCAAGAAAATTTGTCCCTTTTTTCTGTCTCAACTGTCTGAGCTGAAGCCTCGCATCTCCATCTTCTCCTACCCCTGGACTAAAACTTGTACCATCAGCTCCTATGGTTCTCAGGTCTTCAGAGTCATACTAAATTACACTACTGGCTCTCCCGTGTCCCCACCTTGAAAACTGTGAAACTTATCAGTCTCCATAATTGTTTAATATCTCTCTCTCCTTGCTCTCTCTCTCCCCCTCTCTCTCTCTCCTTATTATTTCTGTGTTTCTGGAGTTCCCTTGATTTCTGACTCCAATTACATAATCAGATCTGTTCTAGACTTTGCACCTGTCTCCCAACCAAAGTGTCTCCACTGCCATTGAGCACGCAAACAAATGTTTGCATGCAAGCCTGCTAACCGTGTGAACATTGGTACCTCACTTGATCATACTTAGGATAAATTTCATTATATTTAAAGTAAGAAAAATAGTATGCCTGGCCTTCAGGATTAATTTAAATGATATTTATACCACACATCTTATTCATACGATCTCAATAAGTGCTTTTCAAAATTATTCAATTCCACCACCCTACCAATCAGATGGCAGAGGCCTGAGGTCCTAAAAACATGACTATAAATATTCTTGCAAAAATATTTCCTGATATATGTCATGCCCAAAATTGACATCTGATACCAGGTCTGCTCTGATGACTATAGAATCTTAAATACTAAATTTTCAGGCTCCTAACCAAGGCACAAGTCGATCCCTACTGCCTCAGCACAAGACAGGTCTGAAGGGACATCCCAGCTCGAGAGCATCCGTGGGATTCACTGAGGCCATTGTGGCGACTGTCTCTCAGTTCAGCTTCTCCTTCTGACTAGTCATGCTTTATTCCCTCCCCAATAGCGATTATCTGGAGAATATTCCCCAGTAAACTTCATCCATAAAGTTCTGCATCTCAAAGTCTGTTTCCCAGATAAACTCACCTGGGTCTGATGTTACTCTACAAAGTGGGGAGGGGGGACAACGTAGGAGGAGAGAATGGGAGTTGCAAGGTCAAATAAGTTAAATGGGTATCTATAGAACTTCTCACAATATACTCGAGACAGAAATATAGCATACAGCATTTACAAAATTATTTGCTTGGAACAATGTTTAGGTTATACTACCCAATGGTAGAAATAGGTGTCATTAATAACACAGAGATTGAATGCCACATAAGTCTTATTATTCTGCTCCCCTGATTTCTATGCCCATACCTCTGCACACTGCCACCCTAATTCACTTCTTTTTCGCCTTGGACTGAAATTGGAACTGGTAGTGGCATGTTGAAGGAGAGATACCAATCTCAGACCTAGGATGACATTGACACTGGCCCCCAGAAGGTAATCATCATCACCCTCACTAGCAACAGGAAAGAAGATTGGAAGTGTTTTTTAATGTGCAGCATACTGTTTAAAAGTAAAGAGAGACTGATGATGTGGTGAAATGTGTGTCTAGCCAAGAACAAAAGTCAATATGCTGAGCTATATTTTTCTTTATAGAAAGCAAACATTATTCTCTGAAACATCTGCCCAGGTGTTTGACTATTAGAGGTTTTAAGCAGCAACCTGCTAATACCATTAAAAGCTTAGTAAAAATAGATTGAAGGTGATTCTATTTGAAATAAGGAGCTGCAGCCCTATGTCTACACAATATCGAGAAAGATTAAAGATTAAAGTATTTTGGCTACTTTGAGAGGTATCTCTCAACATTGCTTACCCTTTTTTTTTTATTATTTGTAATGTACTGAGAAGTGCTATGATTCAAATATTTCAGAGTTATTGCTGTGAATCTCATAGAAATATCCTGAGAGGAGAAATACATATTTAAGCAATTTTTTAAACTAGTATGTTTATATTTTAGAAATGACTCATCATATTCTATTGTGTAAATACATATTTAGATTAGTAAAACTCTTTAGAAAGCTATGAATTAAAGCCAAATGTATGTACTGGAGTTAATCTTTTCTGCCTGCTTTAAGCGCCATTTTGAATGAGTGGGATGAAATTGGACATTGTATGTGTATAATGATGAAAAATGGTGGGCTACAATAAGGAATAATTCTTTTGATTTCCAGAGCATAATGGCCTATGAATTATGTTTAAAATTAATGAAAGAGAAGATAGAGAATGATATGAATCTCATCAGTAACTATTATTCTCTTTCTCCAAGGCAGCAATAAGACATTTTCTAAGGGATTTGAACTTTTGTGAGCAAGTCCCTCAAAGCTTCTAAAAGGTCTTAATTTGAAGCTGAACCTATTTAATGATGATTTGTTTCACTTGAAAGAACAAACAAATAAGCTGTTGGACTTCCTGAGAGGTTTTCATTCTATAAAGACAATTTCTTTGCAAATCTAAGTAAGTTTTTAACATTTAGAAGGGCATGTATATTTTAGCATATCCTTTTGCCATAGAAGATCCCTTCTTCCCTCCACTTTACAAACAGCCATAAAAGAGAGAGGTTATTTTCCCATGAAAAGCAATTTGGATTGAAAAAGAAGGTAAAAGTGATTTGCAAAAATTTCTATTCCTCTAATTGCTTCCACCAACACTAAATAAACAAAACCAATTTCTTTCAATACAGTTATATTGAATCTAGAACTAATGCTTTACACTGTAGATTTACTTGTTTTGTTCTTTATTGTTCAGAGAAAGAGACTTTTGACAAATCTCTTCCAATGTTGATGAAAAAATGTTATTACAGAACTGTCCACATAAAATGCAAAATTCAGCAACAAGTTTCATAGGAGAAAGTTACCATCTTTCAGACATTCTTGGGCAAATATCCAAATTCCAGTTTAAGTATCAGTAAGTACTCAGTTTTTGTAACTCAAAGTTATATTCATCTTCAATTTTAGAGTTCACTTCAAGGACAAGGCAGTATAGCCAGTTAGTTCACACATATCAGTTCTCTTCTTGATCTAACTGTCATCCCCAAACTGAAGTCCTTTAATTCCTCATTATATGTACAGAGTAGTTTTTCCCAGTCCTGTATTTCCCAAACTATAAGTGCATGAACTACTGATTGTAAAAAAAAGTCAATGTTCAGTGATATGTAACATTCTCCTATCTGGTATTAGTAGTTTTTTATTTATTTAATACTTACCTTCTATTTATTTTTTTCTATTTATAATAGGAATACATAGCTTTAAACAATAAGTTTAAGTAAAGGATTAAACTCAAGATATTAAAATAATATGGCATATTTATGAAGAAGTTTATGCAGAATATTACTTCTCTCTCTCTCTCTCTCTCTCTCTCTCTCTCTCTCTATGTATATATATATATATATATATATATATGCAAGCAACCTGGCTTCTCACTTGTTGACATTTGACATCATAGACCCTCTTCTTATATTTTGTTCTCTTCTTCCTAAGATTCTGACCAAAGTATATTTTCTTTTTTTCTTTGTACTTACTCCCTTGGAGATTTTATTTGTTTTTTTGCATGCTTGTTTGTTTATGTTT
Source organism: Mormoops blainvillei (assembly GCA_004026545.1). Lineage (NCBI taxonomy): Eukaryota > Metazoa > Chordata > Mammalia > Chiroptera > Mormoopidae > Mormoops > Mormoops blainvillei. The sequence goes on along the minus strand of PVJD01012044.1, from coordinate 6,210 downwards.
TATGGTTTTAGTTAACATTATTGTATAGATTGTCAAATCTGCATTGTTCTATTTCAACTTCCACTGGCATTATTTAAAACTTTTAAATATAATTTGATTTGGTTGTTACATTGTAATATATCCCTCATTGGCCATTTTGCATTCAGTTTTTCTTTTTTCCAATGGAGCCCACAACACTGCTAGTGTTATCTTGTAAAATATAAATAATTGATCAATGGAACAGAATAGAGAACCCAGAAATAAACCCACACCTTATAGTCAATTGATATTTGAAAGAGGAAGCAAGCACATACAAAGGGCTAAAATAGTTCATTCAATAAATGGTGTTGGGAAAATTGGACAGATACTTGCAGAAAAATGAAACTAGAACACCTTCTTATACCACACACAAGAATAAACTCAAAATAGATCAAAGACTTAACTATCAGACCCAAAATCATAAAAATCATAGAAGAAAACATAGGCAGCAAAATCTTGGACATTGCTCATAGCAATATTTTATTGAATATATCTCCCCAGACAAGGGAAACAAAAGAAGAAAGAAACAAATGGGACTACATCAAACTGATAAGTTTTTGCAGGGCAAAGAAAATAATAAAAAAGATAAAAAGACAACCCACAGAATGAGAGAGCATATTTGCCAATACATCTTACAAGGGAGTTAATATCTAAAATTTATAAGGAACTTACAAAGCTCAACACCAGAAAAACAACCCAATTAAACAAACCAATTAAAAAATGAGTTTTGGACTTGAATAGTCACTTCTCCAAAGAGATGTAGAGATGGCTAATAGACATATGAAAAGATGCTCAAGGTCACTAATCATCAGAGAAATGCAAATTCAAACCACAATGACATATAATCTCACATCTGTCAGAATGGCTATTATAAATAAATCAACAAACAACAAGTACTGGTGAGGATGTGGAGAAAGGGGAACCCTTTTGCACTGTTGGTGGAAATGCAGACTGGTGCAGCCACTGTGGAAAGTAGTATGGAGATACTCAAAATATTGAAGATGCACCTGACTTTTCACCCAGCGATCCCACTTCTGGGAATAGATACAAAGGAAACCAGAACACTAATTGGAAAGAATATAAGCACCCCTATGTTCATTGCAGCATTATTTACAACTGTTAAGATATAGAAGCAGCCCAAGTGTCCGTCAGTAGACGAGTGGATAAAACAACTAAGGGATATTTACACAATGGAATGCTATCCAGCCATAAAAAAGAAGAAAATTTTACCCTTTGCAACAGTATGGATGGACCTCAAGAACATTATGCTAAGTGAAATAAGCCAGTCAGAGAAAGGCAAATGCCATATGATGTCACTCATATGTGGAATCTAATGAACAAACTGAACTAATAAGGAAAATGGGGACAGACTCATAGATGGAGAGCAGGATGACAGCTGGCGGGGTGGGGAGGTTAGGGTGTGGAAAGACTGAGCAAGAAGGAGAAAGGACTCATGGACACGGACAACAGTGCGGTGATTGCTGGGGTATGGGGGATATAAAGGGACTAAATAGTAATGGAAAAAATACAATAAAGATTAAGTCAAGAAAATAAAAAATTATATAAATAGTTGTTTTAGATTATTCAGTTTTTGAAAACATCTTCAATGACTGCATAAAATTATGATCTCTAATCTTTTTTGTTTATTTTTATTTTTGACACTATTATAGATGTCTCCATTTTTTTTGCCCCTTTGCCTGCCTCCACCCAACCCCCACCATCCCTTCCCTCTGACAATCATACCACTGTTGTCTTTGTCTATGGGTTATGTATATATGTTCTTCCACTAATCCCTTCACCTTCTTTCATCCAGTCCCCTCGCCTCTTCCCCTCTGATAGCTGTCAGTCTGTTCCATGTGTCCATGCTCTAAGTTCTCTAACCTTTCACAACATGTATGATATCTCCACTGCTCTCTGCCCTACCTTTGTGACCTAATACCCCAACTCCCAATACCTTTTTCCTTGCCTCCTTCGTTTTATTTCTGCCACTGGTTCCATGTCTCTATCTTTCTGTATATAATATATTACTCTACACTATTTCACATCACACAATCTGTTCTGTTGATATTGATTTATTATACATACTTTTGGTTGAATACGATAAATATGATGATATTTTAAAGAACAGGGTTTGGTATTTTTATGCCACAAAAGGTTGGCTTCCCACATGTATAAAAGAGTGGAGCTTTCTTTTTTTCCCTGAAAGTCTTGAGGATTATCTTAAGACTATAATGATGGAAATTATCCTAAATTTTAAAATGTTGTACTACAATATCTAAATTTTTTAATTGGTAGAAAAGTTGGATTATTATAGAACTCACTATAAGTTTCAATGTGTGTGTTATCTAACTATAAGATAATCTACAATAATTTTAGTGAATTACCTGCAAATGCAAACAAATATTAGTGTTAGTTTTAAAAAACATACTTAAAAAACTAAGCCTATGATAGAATCACAAAATCAAAATCAGAGTCCTTACCATTCTGGACATCCTTTTAAGGACTTACCCTAATTTATCTAGGTTGTGATTAAAATGGGGTACCAAGACTGAGAATAATATGCAATATTTGTTCCTATCATTGAAACACATTGCAAAAATATTACAGGTCACAGATGACCTGTACACTGTCATTATAATTGTTAGTATTTCTGTAACACCTTATGTATTTATGGTGCTTTTTTATTTATATTACTGAAGTACCACAAAAACCCTGAGTTGTAGATGGGACAATTTGTAGTTTTGGCCTTTTTTTATATAAGTAATGTTGAATGTTGTTTAAAAAATAATAACTATACTTTTTTAGGTCATGTTAAAAATAATATCCAAATCATTGGGAGAATTTCTTCTATTGAGCATTTAGAATTTTGTGTTAGGTTCTGGGTATGGATAGAAACTAATGGGCATCTAGAGAAAGGTATGACAGAGAATAGAGTTGCTCAAAAAATCATAGAGAAATAAATTTTGAGAGGTCATAAAATGATACAAGGAACTGCACAGTATTTTCAGGCTGTATCAGAGATGAGATAGTAATTTAGTGTAAATGTTTTATGATCAGCTCTCCAGAAAAAGAGAGAAAAATGTCTCCATTTTTAGCATTTGTTAATTTCTATCATGTAATGGTTGATTTCAAGCTACCAGTATGGTATTACTAAATGCAAGATTGGGAAGAAATATTCAGTACTACAACAATATATAGTATTTCTATCATGCAGCTCTAATAGTAAATAACCTCAATCATAGATTATGTAAAATAATTAGGAAGTGATTAGCTTTTATTATCTTTTTCAAATAATTTAAGTTTATATAATTTAATTTTTAATAATGGCTAGTTTAACAACCTCTTTGCAAACTTTCTGAAAATTAAAAAATAGCTATTTTGACCTGGCACAAGCCAGCTCTAGCAAGCCACTAGAATAATGGAAGATATGATTCCTTTAAATATTTGAAGACACACATGGAGAAAGATAAGACATTAGTGTTTTACTCCAGATTGGCTATTTGGGGGGCAATAGATTTTCACTGCAAGTAACTGAGGAGACACCTTTTGTTGCAAATGTCCAAGAAGAGGCTGAATGACCTTACATAGTGATTTTGTGGAAGGCATCCAAAACTTCTTTGGTTAGATCTAAATGATGCCTTCCAACTCTATGGTTTAAATGACTTTTTTTTTAAATCAGATATTTGCCTTTATAGGTTCTTGATTCATGATTTCAAATCAAGTATGCTGGGAGCGGGGGAAGCCATATTTACAGATTTTTTTTTTTCTTCAGAGAGCTCTAAAATAGACACCAGAAATGGAGGGAAAAAATTGCCAAATTTCAGGGCTTCATGTATTGAGGTTTTGATAGAAAATTGAGAGGCGTACATAAATGAAAGTTAACTAAAAATAAAGTTGTCACTTGAGTAATTTGAATATGTATGTACTTTATATCAAACTTCTTTGTGATTTCCACAGTACTTTAGTCCTATTTAGAGATTCAGCTTTGAAAGACTCTAACTTAAAGATCCACAGAAACAAGAATCTGAGGGCAATCAAAATGGAGAAGTAGAGCTCTGGGTGGCAGGTACATAACCAGACATAGAAAGCAGAACCTATAAAGGTCCTAAGAACAACTTTGTATGCTTGATGCATTTTGACATTTAACTGTCAATCAGAAGTCAGTGCTTTAATTTTTCAAAACAAGTTTTATATACAAGTATATATATAAATATATTATATATTTTATAGTTAATATATACATTTATGAGACTGGCTTATATCTCCCTTTTATCAAATTTTTGAAAGATTAAGTTCTAATCTGCTAGTCTCAAAGAAAATTTTTCTCAGATAAATTATCAGTAGGATTAAAAATACATTGTTACTCAAGCTGAGATAATAATTAGAGTAATGAAGCCAGCATTTTAGGACATACATTTTCGCCTACAAAAGAGCCTTCAGCCGATTGACACAAAATGTAACAGAGGAGAGTGCATGAGCACCCTGAAGAAGCACTGCAGGGATGGCTCAAAGTAGTCCAAAATTATTTTGAAGACTTATGTCTTATATTTTTAATCAAGGCAAAAAATTGTGATTTTTATTTTATAATATTTCCATACTTATTACAATAATTTTTTAAATTTTTCTCCAGTATTTTTAGGATTATTGTCAGTCCAAGAAGATGAACCATGTGTATCCCAGTGTTTCAGATATACTCTGCCTGGTATAACACTCTGTACCCCTGGGGTTATGCATGTTCCAGTTGAAGAGACAGACCTCCGGGATCCATGTGCCTTCTCTACTCCTGTATATTCATTTGCATGCGCACAGTGCAATTTCATGTGTATTTGGCATTTTCATAAACACTTCACTTATTGAAGATGATTAGGCTAAATTACCTAGAGGCCATAAGATTGCAAAGGACCTTGTTTTAGTCTCTGGCATACAAAGATAACCACATTTAAATTAACACTTATGAGAACACAGATTGTTCCAAAAGCTCTGCAATAAAAGAATTCCACAGACAATGTTGGAAACTCATCCTATTTTAATATCAGGAATTTCCTTCTTCAATATAGGCAAAATGTATTTTAACTCTACATGTCTTGGGAGACAAAAACAAGAATCCAAATAATTTAATTTTTATAAAGGCAGTTGAACTAAGAGCCATAGCTATATCCTACATGATGGCAATAATTTTAGTAAAATGTCTTTAGAATATACATCAATTAAGAGTGAAATTAAAATATCAGTTTCAACTTTTGTTGCATTTGATGTTTAATATTCAACCTTAAATATCCTTCTTTTTGGTTGCCTAGTTAGAATGAAGATTTTTATGTTACAAAACTAAACTAAAATTATGCTGTGTTAGTAGATTAAATAAACAAGAAGGTAAAGACCAATATACTCTTCTTATAGGAAAAAATAAAGAAAATCTGCTCTTTTTGCAAAAATGGAGTGTTAGCTCTGGGCTGGCAAGGCTATGTCTATATTCCTTTATCACATAGTATCTAAGAAGAGCAAATATTCAGTCAATGAATAAGTGACGTTTACAATAATTGTCATATGTGCCAGTGATCAACAGACTGAGGAAACACAAAAGTGGAAGAAAGTGTTAATTCAAGATGCAGACAATAATTTTAAAATGAGAATAACTGGCATATTCAGCATTATTCCTGAGACCGTCACAAACATAAAATTAAAAGAGGCAAAAAGATAGTTTAGAATTTTAAAAGCACAGCTACCAAAATTTAAATCCCAGTAAAAGAGCTAAGTAAACATTGGCATGCAAAAGACACAGAAAACTATGAAAGAAATATTTAAGGAAAGATTCCCATAGATACAGACATGAAGCATAGATAGATATTTTGTTGTATTCTTTGCAATATAAGTTGAAATTTAACTGCGTGCCATTTAGATTAATGTTGTTTTAATAGAGGTAAATTTGTTTCTAATTTTTAAAAATGGAATTTGTAGTCGTACACTAATCCCTATTCCTAAAAACATCTTTATTTAAATGGGCAAATATATGACTTCCTATTATCATCCACAGATAACAGTTGCATATCAGTAGCTTTCCTGTAATGATTTGTTTCTTTGTGCTTCACAAACATTATGTTAGAGAAAGTTAGTTAGATACTAACAAATAGTAGGGAGTGAATAGAACCAATTACCTAATTAAGCCTGATTAAGTAGGAAAAAGAAAAAAAAAAA
>PVJD01012043.1:0-42237 GCA_004026545.1 Mormoops blainvillei | reverse complement strand
AAGTTTGAGTAAACTTACAAAGTGGCCCAGCCACCACCCCTGTCTAATTCCAGGAACTTTTCATCAGCCCGGAGAGAAACCCCATCTCCACTAGCAGGCATCCCCCACCGCCCCGTCCCCAGCCTCTGTCAGCGTCGGACCTACTCCGGCTCCACTGTTGGCCTCCCCGGGGTGTTGCCCATCACTGGGCCCCCACAGCGCGTGGTCCTCACGCCTGGCTTCTCTCCCTGAGCTCATTTTTGGTGCTGCCGCACAGTAACGGTCGGCGCTTCAGTCCTCTGCGTTGGGCTGGCCCCTTCTTGTCCCTGCGTCACTTTCCTGCCCCGGCCTCCCCCGTGTGCCCCTCCGAATGGTCGGGGGAACCGACCAGGCCAGGCAGGAGGGGATGAAAATTGTTTGCTTATTTTTTCAGTTGTGTATTTTAAGTGATTTCAAATGTCCAGCAGGTGACAACACCCTGTGGGTTGGCCCTGCCCCCGTGGGATGAGCTCAGAGGTGCCTCGTTTGGGGCAGAGAACCCCAGCTTGGGCCTCTCCTCGTGACCCTGCCAGCCAGCGTGGCTGAACTGTTGCGACAACAGGAAGTCGTGGCTGAAGTGGTTTGAGTGCTAACCAAACTCCGAGCTCTGAGCACCTGACACGTGTTACCTCATTTCCCCTCACAGTGGCCCTGTGGGGCAGGCACTGTCGTCACCCCCAATTTTCTTGAGGGAGCTGGGGTACAGAGAGGTTAAACAGCCAACCCGATACCAGACAGCTAGCTAGTGCTGGGGAAAGGGTTGGACCGCAGCAGCCCGCCTTCGGCGTCCACAACCTCACCAGTGCCGCCCTCTCCGTAGGCCTCAGTGTCCCCCTTGGACAGCCTTCTGCTGTCTGTGCCCGGAATCTCCAGATTGTCAACTGCTGAAGGGCAGGGGCATGTGAATGGCTCCTGGGGGCCTCTTTGGGTGGCTGGCACTCGCCGTGCCATGCACACAGTAGGGCTACCCTCGGGACGTCATGGATGTACAGGTTGACATGCGGTTTCCTTTGTCAGTAGAAGTGCTGCTGGGAGAACTGGGAACTGTCTGCCCTTCGGGAAACGGTCACAGAGCACCTACTAAGTGCTGGGCCCCGTACTGGGCCCTGGGACCGCCACGGTGACCCAGGCCCTGCACGTGGGGAGCTCACAGCCCTGTGGTAAACACAGACTCTTGTCACGCCAAGGACCCTAATGTACCCAGGAAGGGCTCAGTACCTCAGGCTTGCCCAGAGGGCTTTCTGCGGATGCGCTGTTTGCATTGGGCCTACGAGGTGGTTAACTTTCCACAGACGGAAAGGGCATTCCTGGCGGAAGGCCCTGCCAGAGCAGAGGCTGGGAGGCTGAGGGTCCAGTATGGCTGGGGCATGGCTATGGCTGGGACCGTACATGGAGGCCATACGGCAGAGGGCCGTGAGGCCAAGCCGAGGGGCAAGGAGCACCCTGCAGGGCGATAGGCACGTGGGGTTGAGCTGGCCGCTCCGGCGTTCTCGGGTGGGGGCCACGTCGGTGCCGTCTCTGTCCAGCTGCTGGCGCAGCGTCTGGACCCGAGAAGTACACAGGGAGCATGGGGCAAATGAGTGGGCTGCCCAGGTTCCTAGAAGGCCGTAGAGTCCGTTGCCTGTGAGGGCCAGCGCACTCTGGGCCAGGGCTGTGGGAGGGGTGTGGTGGGTCCGGGCCCCAGGCAGCAGGGCGCCCTTTCTGCGCCTGTCCCCACACAGGGTGCAGACCCGCGGCAAGGCCGTCCCGCCCTGCCTTCCTGGACAAGCCAGGGGCCTGCGTCGCTGCCTGAGGTTCTTCTGTTGCTCAAATGCTGGCGATCCATTGAAACCACCAAAACTCCCCACCAAAACCAGCACCCAAACAAAAGTCACTCAGGGGTGCTGGTGCCAGTTTTCTAAGTCAATTTTAACAACCGTCCATGTTTTTTTTTTTTAATTTATTTATTTTCAAAGAGAAGCGAAGGGAGGGAGAAAGAGAGAGAAACATCGATGTGTGTTTGCCTCTCGCGTACCCGTGACTGGGGGACCTGGCCCGCAACCCAAGCACGTGCCCTGACTGGGAATCGAACTGGTGACCCTTTGGTTTGCAGGCCGGCACTCAGTGCACTGAGCCACACCAGCCGGGGTGCCATCTTTTTCATGGATGGGAGTTTCTGCCTAAAGCTAAGCGCTCTGAGTAGATTTATACGACCGTCTGGATATTCGGTCTTTTTTGGAATGAAGGAATGACAGGACGCTGACAAGGACTGTCTGAAGGCCTTGGGCTGTGGCCAAGGGCTGTGTTAGGATGCGGGGAACCAGGCGCACCAGGGCGGGTCCCAGGGGAGTGGACCTGAGAGGAGGGGTGGAAGGAGGTCTTAATGAAAAGGCAGGAAGGTCCCTTGGGAGCGGTGCTTGGGGTCCCTGTGGCTGGAGGCTGCGGAGGAGGCGGGATGATTAGATCCCAAGCTGGAGACCCCCAACATGATGGGGTGAACCAGTGAAGAGGGAAGGGGAGTGCGTGCTTTCTCAGGGCTGCCGTAATGAGTTAGCACAGCCTGGGCGTCTGAGAACAATAGATACTTATTCTGTCACAGTTCTGGAGGCCAGAAGTCTGAAACTGAGGTGTCAGCAAGGGCTGCGCTGCTTCTGAAGATTCCGGAGGGGACCCTTCCTGCCCCTTGCAGCTGCTCGGGGCCCAGGTGTTCTCGGGCTTGTCCCAGCCACGCTCCCTCCAGCCCCTGCACCTGCCCTCAGTGGCATTCTTTGTGTTTGAGCCTCCCCCGCTGTCTCTTAAAAGAATGCCTATTGGCTTTGGGAATCCAGGACGAACTCATTTGAAGACCCTTAACTTAGTTACATCTTCAAAAACCTTTTTCCAAATAAGGTGATGTTTACAGGTTCTGGTGCAACGGCCTCCCTGAGGGCCAGCATTCCGGAAGAGCATGAGCAAAAGCCCCAGGCGAACCCCTGGCCGGTGGAGAAGGGCCCCATGGGGCGAGGCAGGGGTGGGGGGCCTGGGCTGGCCAGTGTGAAACCACCCAGACAAGGTGCAGGGGTCACTTCTGGCCTGGGGTGAGGGTGCGGCAGGGGAACTCTGCCCCAGGGGGCATGGAGAGTGGGGCGTGATGCCTGGCTACCTCCTCCACTTGTCGTGGGTTGGCTCTACCTCCGTCCTGGGCTTGGCAGGGTGTCTTTCTATCTGCACCCCACCCTCTCCCCTGCCGTCCAGCTCTCTTCCAACTGTGCTGGGTTCTCTTTGTCCCCGGCCGCTCCTCGGGCCGTCTGTCTCCTTGCTTCCTCCCACTTCCTTCAAGTTCATCCGTGTTCCTGCCGGTGTCTTCTCTCCACCTTGGCTTTTTCGCCAGATAGGCCTTCCTCTCAGGGACCAGGCTGCCCTCCCCACCTGTCCCCCTGTCTCCACCCCTCCCAGCCTATTTCCCTCTCAGTCCTTCTCCTTGTCAGACCCCAGGGCCACCTTTGTCACTGCTCTGTTAGCCCCTCACTTAGCGGGGGCCCGACGCCCAGACTTTACTGTCGTTTGGTCAGCACGAGCCCCACCCCCGCCACACACCCCAGCTACGGAGCCAGCCTGCGGGGATCGGCGTTCCTACTGTACCAGCCACCAGGACTGCACTCTGACAGGGTCCGTCAGTCAGCAAGTAGTACCCGCCCCGTCTTCCAGCTGTGATACCCGCAGGGCAGTGAGCGGCTGGGCCCCATTGCCAGGCCACAGGCCGGATGTGAGCCCTGAGCACCGAAGCAGCCACAGGCCTGCTTGTGAAAGGCTCTGAAGTCGCCGTGGTTTCCTGAGCTGCTGAGCTCAGCCTTCTTCCAGTGGGTTTCCTGTCAGCTGCTCTGCCGGCGGCGCCGCTGTGCCTGCCGGGCGGCGGGGCTGGAGTGTGCAGCCCAGATGGGCCGGGGGGCCCGCAGCGGGGAGGGGTGGGTGTGTGCGCTGGCAGCTCTGCCAAGCAAGTGCCCACACCCCTGTCTCTTCTTCCTCTTCAAACAGGGGGGCTCTGGGGCTGCCCCACTGCTGAGTCGCCTTGCACCCCCTTGCCTTTCTGAACGTCAGTGTCCTCGTCTGGCCAGTGGGCAGGATGACACCTCCCATTGGACGCACTGTAGGGACTAAGCTCTGTGCTTTCTACCTCATCCCATCTGCAGAGCCGTGAATGGCAGGGAGCGCACTGTCCCGTCAAACAGAGGGTCAGCTGAGACTTGGCAAGTTCATGCTCTTGTGAAGGAAACACCCTAGAAAGGTCGTGTTGGGCTGGCCTTCGGTGTGTTATCGTTTGCATTCTTTTTATTTGTATGTTTTTATTTTCTTAATTTATTGATCTCAGATATCTGTTGTTTCTTGTATGTGCCCTGACGGGGGTCGGGGGTGCACAATGAAAGAGGGACTCGAACCTGCGACCTTGGCCGATCAGGGTGAGCTGTAACCCGGTGAGCCACCCAGCCAGGGCTATAATTTGCGTTCTTGATCCCTGAAAGTGACTGCTGCCCCGACCCACACTGTGCAGCGGGCAGGCTGCGACTCTGAGAGCTGGCTGCTCCCTCCCTCCGCATCCCCCACCCCTACAGGAGTGGACAGAAGCCAGGACTCATGGGTGGGGAGCCTGCATCCCAGCCTCGGCTGGGTTTCTCACTCGCTGTGTGACCGTGACCCGCCCTGGCCCTCTCTGGGTCTTGGGCGTCTCGCTCCGCGTAGTGGGGACAGCCAGGCCCCGCCCAGGGCCGCTCAGCAGCCCGCAGGGAACCTGACTGAAGCCAAAGGGGACGGGGTGCACCGACAAGGTCCTGAGTCGGTTTATTTCCTCTCCCATGAGGAGCCGCCCACCTCCCCGTGTGCGGTTCGGGGGAGGGAGCACGCACCCTGGCTCTCACACCACGGCCCACTCATACCATACTCGAACACAGACATTCACACACGCACCCACCTTGCTCCTCCTGCCACACGGCCGAGAACCCCGCCCTGCCCCGCGCACCCCCAGGAGGCCGAAGTTCCAGCCCGTGCCACTGGCCTGAGGAGGAGCCACCCCCGGACCCGCCCTGCTGGACTCGCCACCAGAGATGCTCCAGGCAGGGCTCATGGGACCCGAGCTTCGACTTCCCCGCCCCAGAGGCAGCCCTGGCCACTAGCAGGGCGCAGGGTGTCTGGCTGGTCCCCTGGCTACCAGCCGGCCTCTGAATGATTCATGCCGCCTCGAACTTGATTCCTGCATGACAAGCCCTGTGGGAAGGGCCGCCCCCTCCTGAGGAAACCTGGAAGCGCGCGGGACGCTCGCCGCATAGCCCCCGGGCGCCGAGATGGAGTACTATTACTGCCCGGGCGCGCTGAAGCTCCTGCGCTGCCTCTGGGTGAGTGGGGCCGGCGGGGCCGGCGGGCCGGCGGCGTCTCCCTCTCCTTCTCCTCCCGCCTCGTGCCAAGTGCGCTTCTTGGCTCTGCCTGCCGACAGTGTCTCTGTTTTCTTTAACAAGCGGTGGTTGTTTCAAGGAGGAGGGGTGTCGGGGGCAGGGACGGGGACCTGTAGAAGAGCGTGGGAGTCCGGACTCTCCTGGGGATCGGTGGTCCGAGAGCAAGTGGCCACCGGAAAAAAGACAAAACCAAACCAAACCAGAAAAACAAGGACAGCGTTAGTGAGTTTTCCGGAGAGCGACATTTCTTTGATTTAAAGGGCTATTCTTTATTCTGAAATTATATCCCTCTTGCTTTTGTGGGTGTGTGGAAATGCCTGGTCTTTTATGAGATGAAAAGAAGAGATTTTGGGTTTCTTTTGATGAACTTCACTAAGCAAAAGTAAAAAGTTGAAACCCTCACATTGCATTCTCTCCTCTATAAAATAGGAAAAAAAAAACCCTAAAATTTTTTGGTGAAATGCCAAAGGCAGGGGACCCATGTGGAAGTGCTTTGGGGGGTGGGGTATGAAGTGCTTTTCAAATCCCGTTCTAACTCTGAGACTGACCTGCTGTGTGTCCCCAGGCAAGTTGCTTCCTCTCTCTGGGCCTCTTGTCTCCTCATCTGCGAAGCTGCAGGGTGGGCAGTAGGTGATGGTTCAGACGACATTCATCAGGGCTCCATGATCAGAGGGGCTTAATGGGGGATTGTCACAAGTGGGTTTCGGAGTTTTCGAGAACATTTGCCACTGGGTTGAGAACGCCCCAAAGGGAAAGACTTGGAAAATATTATTTTTCCTCCTGCTGAATGTTTGCAAATACTTCAGATGCCTTCTCACCCAGGGAATTTTCCGGAGGTCCTAAAAATATAATTTTAAGAGGCATGGTTTTTCAGCCGCCTCCCCTCCAGAGTTGGCCCTCCCTCCTGAACCCCCTGTAGCAGCTGAAAATCAGGAGCCCCTCCAGGTCCATGTCCTTGGATTATTGACATTTGACATTGTCACGTTATGTGACGTATATTGACATAGTTCTGTTTTTTATTAAGAAACAATCTCTGGACGTGGTAGAAAACTTGGAAAATCCTGAAGAGCGTGAGGAAGAAACTGAGTTGCCCATAATCATCTGTGTTTTTGAACTTGACTGCTTATGGGGTCCTCGTGACGGGCATGTGCCTGGCTGTGTGTCAAGCTCTGCGCTCGGTGTTAGAGAGGCTGTGATAATTGTGATTTATAATAAGAAATACATGTTTGGCCTCAGTCCCCTTTCAGGCACAGACCTCTTTGTGCCTGAAAACCCTGTAGCCACTAAAACCCTTGGCGTTTCCTAAGAGGTCAGAGCAGTAACGATGTCTTGATGTTCATAACAAACCCCTTTCAGCCATACCTGAGTTCAGGATGGGAGCCGGTTGCCGGGGAAACCAACCGTGTGATTACAGGTGGGAACTTTCAGTCCCACCGCTGACCTCTAGGGAGGGGAGCGGGGCTGGAGGCTGAATCGGCCGCCAGAGGCCAATGATTTGATCAGTCATGCCTGTGTAATGAAGCCCCCTTAAAAACCTGGAAGGACCGGGCTCAGGGAGCTCTCGGGCTAGTGCACACACAGAGCTTCAGGGAGGGGCTTGCACTCAGAGCACGTGGAAGCTCCCCCTCCCTCCCCACGCCTGTCACCCTGTGCAGGCGAAGGGCAGGGGAAGCTTTCCCATCTGGCTGTTCCTGAGTCATGTCCACCTGTGGTAAACTGGTGCTCTAGTACGTTAAGTGTTTCTCTGAGTCCTGGGAGCCACTTGGAAAAATTCATTGAGCCCAAGGAGAGAGGGAGGGGTCCTGGGAGCCTCTGACTTATAGCCAGTCGGTCAGAAATACAGGTAACAACATGGAGTTGCCACTGGTGTCTGCAGTGTGTGTTGGCAGCTGGGTGGGGCGGGGGCAAGTCTTGTTGGACTGAGCCCTTAGCCTGGGCGACCTGATGCTGACTTCCGATGGCTAGTGTTAGGATCGAGTGAAATCGTAGGACACCCAGCTGGCGTTGGAGAACTGCTTGGTGGCACTGGGCAAACACGCGTGCATTGGGATTGGCGTCAGATTCGGAGATGCCGAGCGGACCGAGAGGCAGCCCGCCACCCCCTGGGAACTGGGAGTTCCGTGTGGGGGCCGGGCACATCGGCAGACAGCCACCAGTGAACGCAGAGGGGAACATGCCAGACACGGTCCCTGACCCTGCGGAACTTGCCGTCTGGTGTCGACGTGGACCTTGCACATGGGAGCAAGGAACATGTGTGTGTTAGGATGGGGTCATGCACAGAGCCGCGGGGATATGGTCCCACCCCGGGGAGGGGGGTTCCAGGAGAGCCTGCTGAGGAAACTGAGCACGGAGGGGACATAGGAACTAGCGAGCGATGCTGTGGTAGGGCAGGGGAAGGGCGTGCTAGGCAGGGGGACAGCGCGTGCGGAGGGCTGGGGTGGGCATGAGAAAGAGCGAGACCCATGGCAGGCTTGGGGGTGGGGGCCCCCAGGAACCAGCCTACACTCAGCCTGGCCAGTGGCGGTGGACGGTGGAGAAAGCTCTCAGCCTCACAGCGGCGGCGTCGGGGGTGGACAGAGACACACCTCTTCTCACCTGACTTCGCCCCAACTCTATGTGACCTTGGGCACATCTTTGCTTCCCTGAGCCCCCGTTTCCCCACCTGAACTACGAAGAGGTGGGGTGAGGCAGTTCGCAGTTCACAAGGTCTTTCCTGTGTGTGGAGCCAGGAGAGATTTCCACCCAGTCACCGGTGACGAGGCCCTGGGGTGTGGAGCGGCACGTGGGCTCGCCTCGCCGCCGGTTTTGCAACGTACCTGCCGTTTCCCCATCGCTGCGCATCACTGCAGATAGCCTGGCGCCCACATAACAGGACTAGCCCTGTGTCTCGAATGTTACGCTGGACACAAACTCTTGCTTTCCTGGGAACGTGGACAATCCACAGGCTTCGGAAGGGACAGGCCCCATCCCCTCCCTGGGCCTCAGCCGCGTCATCTGCAAAGTGGGGACACACTGCATTCCCCATCTCCCGGTTAGGGCCCTTCGGGTGGAACCTGGACGTTGCCCCCCAGCAAATGTTATCTCGTCCTCTTCCCAGGAGGCCGCCATCGGGCTGAGAGGGGCCAAAGAACCACAAACTAGCGCGCAGGTCCAGGGCGGGCGGTGGCGGCTCCCCCAACGCTGGCGGCAGCCTCGCCTGGTGGGGAGTATGCATTACCTGCCGTTCTTCAGCCGCCGGCCTTCCTCACTGCTTGCAGGCCTTCTGCGGATGGCACCCCTGCCCCGAGGCCTTCCCTGGCACTGCTGTGTGAAACAGTGCCCCCCACCACCCTGTTTAAGTAAGACTTTTATTTTGGAGTACTTTCGATTTATGGAAAAGTTGCAAAGATAGTAGAGGAAGTCCCAGTACACCCTTCACCCAGCTTCCCCTGCCGTTAGCTACTTACAGTAGCCACGGTGTTGCTGTTGGTGCAATACTGTGAACCAGGCTCCAGGCTTCATTCCGGGGGTTCCTGTCCAGCGGCGACCTCCAGGGGACATTGCAACAACGTCTGGAGACATTATTTGATTGTCACAGCTGGGGTGGGGAGGATGCTGTGGCATCTAGTGGACAGAGGCTGGGGCTGACGCTGAAGATCCTACACTACACAGGACAGCACCCCACCCCCCGCCACCAAAACCACCACGAAGTGTCACCTGGTACAAAATGTCAATAGCACCGTGGCTGAGAAATGCTGTCGGATTGGGATTTCACTCGATTTCTACGAATGCCCTTTCCCCGTCTCAGAATCTGGTCCGGGATCCCACACTATGTGTTGCTGCTGAGTCTCATCCGCAGCGGGGCCTCACCGACCACTCCGAGCCACTGAAGGGCCCCGATAACAGAACGTTTGCCCACCTTATTTAAAAACGCTTTGTGAACTTGATATTTAATGTCTGCTTAATATTCCCGCTCGTCCTCAGCCTTGATTTAGTGGCTGGGAGGCACTTACGTGGCTCCCGGGCGATCCCTATATGCACAACTTAGCGACCATACTGCTCAGCCTGATGTCTTTTTTCACCTTTCACATCGCGTCCCAAAACTACTTCTTAGAAGCAGGCCAGGTGTGGGCCACAGCGGGTTTCAGCCAAGCCGTTCGCTGGTGGGGTGCGAGTGGCTTCCTGTGGGTGGCTTGCGCCCACCGTGTCGCTGCAGTTCTTCTGTTCTGGGGGGAGAAACCACCCGCCGCCGCTGTCAGGCCCTGCCCTGGGCCCGACATCAGCTGGGAAGTGGGGGAGGAAGATTAAGTTTCTTTTTCAAATCATTAGTAATAGTAGCTGGTGGTGACCGCTGCCACGGCTGTTTTGAGTTACTTAATCTACTTTGTTGCTGAGATAACCTAGCCGGACGGCCCCAAGGCCAGTGGCCTTGCTGGGACACTGGCATCAAGCCAGTTGGTTGTGCCTGTCAGTGACAGCAGTAGTGACAGTAACAATGACCACCGTCGCCGCCACCGTCCCTGCAGGGCACTGGCAACATCCTGGGCCTGTGCTTGCCTTTCATGGGGGCGGGGGGTCACACCTGTCCTCATGAGAAGCCTCGGGGTAAACCTTGTGATTATCCCCATTTCGCATGTAGGGACCCAGAGAGGCCAAGCAGCTTACCGAAGGTCCCCCAGCCCAGAGGTGTCGGGGTCCCATTTGAGCGGGCCTCCCTCCCTCTGTGTCATTCGGACTGCGTCCTTCAGTCTGATCATCTGGCTTCTCAGACGGGGGCACCGAGGCCCACGGGGTGGGGGCACCGAGGCCCACGGGGTGGAGGCACCTTGCCAGCCTATAGGGAAGCTTTATGTTCCCGTCCAGCCTTGCAGGGTGGAGGGCCGTAGACGGCTATGGCCCCGGACCAGCCTGGGCCCTGGCGGGCGAGGGCCCTGGCTTAGCATCTCAGCTCCGTCCAAAGCCAGCCACGCCACCACTCGGAGCCTTGGTCTCTCACCTGAAAGTGGGGGTGGTCAGCCTGTGCTATGGGGGCAGGACTGTGCTGAGGGTCAGCTTCAATGAGGGTTGTTAGCATCCTGTCACAGGGCTGGACTTAGAGCGGGCGCTCAGTGTCTAGACTGATTTTTTTTTGGCGGGTGGGAATATGACAGAGACATCCCCACTCCAGACTTTCCAGACCCGGCGAGCCTGGGAGGCTAACTCGTGGCTGGCCACCTCCCTCCACTCCATGCCAGCCACGGCTAAGGCGGTTGCCCCAGGGCCACTTCTGACAGTTTCTTCAGGAAGATGCTGTATGCAGTGGAGACCGAGACCAGGGCCGGTCCCCTGTGCTGTTGGTTGTGGGTCCCTGATCTGCCCCCTTTCAGGCGCCTTCTCGCCAGGGTCTGTGATTCGACGGCTCATTCTCCGTGGGATGATGGGAAGGCCACTTTGTTTTCGGCGGTGGCTGGAAGTTCCATCTCCCCGTGCTCGACTTCATGACCAGATTGTTATTTTCTTGGTGGGAAAATGTCCGAATGTCTAAATATGGCGAGGCTAGCTTTGCTGCTACTTGTTTATTTAGCTTCACCCCCCCCCCCAGCCTGTCATCACCCCCGGGAATAATATTAATCGCCTTGAGACAACAGAAGGAGGGCTTGTTTTCCCTGCAAGCCCTTCCACACGTGGCATCGCGACTCATTTTCACAACCATCCCGAGAGTTGGGTAGGAGTGTTATCTTACCGATGAGAAAGCCGAAACTCCAAGAGGACCAGTACCCACCTGATGGTAAACAGCCTGCAAGGGGCGGACCTGGGATTTGAACTTGGAGAGTCCGGCCCCGAAGCTAATGTACTCGGTTACAGAGCACCGCTTTCCCGAGACAGGAAGGTTGTCTGTCCTGTTCGCTGCCGAGTCCCCAGCCAACCCCTGCCACAGTGCCTGGCACGTAGTAGGTGCTCAGTAGACGTGGGCCGATGGATCACCCAGCACCCCAGCCCACTGAAGGCGTTACAAGGACTAAAACGGCCGTGAGCGTGACATGTTGCTGTTGTTATTTCTATTACCAGCTTCTGAATTGCAGGGCTTGGTGCCTCCAGTTTGTGCTGAGGGTCTGCTTTGGCTTGAGAACTGGCCATTTTTGTGCTGTTTAGTCAGGCCTGGGGTTTGGGCCATAGAGCCGCTCGCGTCACGAGACCCGTGCATGTGACTGGAGTTGCGGTTGCCTTTTAAAACCCGGCTGCAGAGCGGAGGACAGGGTCTCGGCGTCAGGCTCTCTGGCTTCAGATCCCCACCGCGCCACTTACTCAGGGAGCATGGGGCCTCGGGCAGGCCTCTTAGCCTCTCAGAAAGTCAGCCTAAAGAATGGGAGGGAAGGCAGCATCCCCGTGGCGGGACCCCCGAGGACTCAATGAGGCAGAGCAGGCAAAGCCGGCACACGCCTCGCAGGCCCTGAGTGAGTGTAGCAGCCGATGCAGTGGAGGCATGTCCTGGCCCTCAGCTTGGTGGTTCAGTTAAGCACGAGTGCCAGGCCCTGTTCTAGGGGCCTAGGACACATCAGGGAACAAGAGGGTCAAAGATCTCCGTCTCAGGGACGGCGTTCTGGTGGGGGTTCGGGCGATCAAGAACGGGCATGATGGGTAAGAACACCGCCTGGTGTGTCAGGAGGCTGCGGGAGGGAGGGAGGGAGGGAGGGAGGACGTCTGTGAAGGACCCGGGTGGAGGTTTCCCCAAGAAGGCGATACTGGAACAGAGACGATAGAAGAGGGGAGGGCGTAGGCCAGGGGAACTCGGGGGAGGGGGCAGCAGCCAGTGCAAAAGCCCCCAGTCTGCGTGTGCCCGTGCACTCCTGTGGACCCAGAAGGAGGCCAGGGTGGCAGCAGCCGGGTGAGGGAGGGGCGGGGGGCTGCCGGCGAGGTCACGCGGGGCCGAAACCGCTCAGAGGACTTTGCCTTGTGCTCCGAAGGTGCAGGGCGCAGGCAGAAGCGGGGGAAGGGCACACTCAGGGAGACCAGTGAAGAGCCCCCGCGGTTGCCCGGGTGGGAGGGGATGGGGGCTCCGACCACGTGCCGCAGAGGAGGTGGCGAGAAGTGGGTGGATTCTGGTGGGTCTGTTTTGAAGGTTGACCCACAGGATTTCCTGAGGGGTTGGATGCGGGGCGGGAGAGAAAGAGGAGAGGCGTGAAGACGCGAGGTGTGCTGGGCCCGACAGCAGGAAGGACGGAGCTGCCACTGATTATGTTCGGAAGACTACACGGGGAAAGGGTCCGGGGGGCAGATCGGGATTCGTGTTGGAACTGTCCATCAGGCACACATGTCATCACAGCCCCTGTCCTTTCCCAGCCTCACTTTTCCCATCTGTATAACGGGAAGGTCATTCCTGCCCTGCCCGTATCTAAAGGTTGTTGGGATGCGTGGGAAGGGACTTTAAAGGACTTCCCATGAGGATTAAAACAGCAAACCTGCATCATGAGATCCTTCGCCCCTGTAGGTGTCGCCTGGCATTCCTGAGCCCCCGAGGAAAAGGCAGCCCGGGTCCTCCGAGCACGGGCAGCCCTGCGAACCTCCACTCTGGGGTCTCTGAGAGCTCAGCTGGACCAAGGCCAGCTCCCCTTGGCAGTGACTGCACTGTGACAGTTTCCCACCTGTTATGGCCCCTCCCAGCAGGACCCAGTCAGTGCCCCTGTTGGTCTGCAGGGACCTTGACATAAAATGAAAAGAGAACCCTGAGGCGCAGGTGGCTCCCCAGGCTTGAAAGGCCACTCCCTGGTCCTCAGTGGGCCACTAGGAACTTCACGGTGATGGGCTGAAATGAACCCTGACCTCAGATGGAGGTCTCTGAGGCTAGCAGCCCTCCCTGTCCCAAAGGGGCTGTTGCTGAGTTTCAGACATTCCAGGGCTTAGAGCAGCTAGAAGGGACGTGCTAATCCTCTGACTGCCGAAAGGAATGATGAACACAGGGTAGACGGTCTGGAGCGGTGGGCATGTGGGCAAAACGCTGCTGGGGGGGCAGCGGTCTAGGTGTGAGTGCTGTGTGAACCCGAGTCGGTTGCTTGTCCTCTCTGTGCCTCGGTTGCTCTACTGGAACAGTGAAATAGTGGACTGGATTCTCCTTAAGCACATTCTCCCAATTCTAGGGCGCCAGTAAAGAATGGGGCTTTGGGATCAGACAGACTCTGGTTCAAATCCAGCCTTCCCTGCTGTGTGACCTTGAGCAAGTGGCTTCCTGTCTCTGAGCCTCGGGATTCTCATCTGGGGATGAGAAATCTCCCTTTCTTTTCAAATGGGGACTGTGGCAGCCTTTATTATGGAGAATAATGGGGGGAGTACAGCTCACATTAGTAGGTGCTAAATCAGTGGGAGCCGTTATCTTTCTACATTCCTCCACAAGTGTATTCATGATCTTGGTACCAGGCGTTGGCTGGCAGAGTGATTGCCAGATCCAGACGCTAGGGGGCGTTCTGGCTTAACAAATCGCCTTGATCAGAGGTTGCCTTTTTAAAGCAAGTGCGAGGCTGTACCCCTTACTCACCTGAGCGTGTGTAATCCTCTCTATCCAGGAACGCACTCCCATTACCCCTGTTTTGCAGATGGGGATATTGAGGGAATCCTGAATTGCCCAGGGTTGTACAGCAGGGAGGTGTCAGAACTGGGTTTATGGGACGGAGCCCATGGCCTCTGTCCCTCGGGTGTCCTGCCACCTGAGTTCCAAGGCCAGGGAAAGAGAAGCCCTGAGAGCTGGGTTGCCGCCGGGATTAGTCTTGGTGGGATAAGCCCGGCTAGCTCTTGGCCTCTGGTCTCAGTTAGAAAATCCAAAATCGGCAGGGGTATGGCGTGAAGTGTAAATGGTGGGGAGGGAGTTTTGCTAAATCCTAGGATGCCCGTGCTTGGAGAGAAGCTGCACCTTTTTTGTTTGTTTGCTTGCTTGCTTGCTTGCTTGTTTTGTAGCAAATCTGGCTTCAGACCATTAGCAATGGAGAAATTAAAAGTATGATGCTGGCCGATGGCCATCCTGCCACCTAGTTTTATCACTGGTGGCCAAAGGGATTTTCCAGAGCTGAAAAGGGACTTGGATTTGGGAGTTTCCAGCCGAATGAATGCATGGTTTTGATGTTTGAGGCAGAGCTGATGAGCAAGGAGGCCACCTGGGCTAGCAGGAGAGCGTCACTGCATTGGGGCCAGGATATTGGCACCTGGCCCTGGCTGTGTGACTCTGGGCCAGTCCCTGCCCCTCTCCGGGCCCAGCATCTTCATGTTTGAAATGCACTCGATGGCTTGTCTCAAAATCAGTTTACTGTGCGTGTGTATCGATGCCTTCTCTGAGCAGAGCCCTGGGCTGGGGGTTCAAGCCCAGGGAAGACAAAGGGGTGGGGCATTCAGGTGGCAAAACCAGCCCTGCAGAGGCCTGGACGCTCTGGAAGAGGTGGAGAATCGAGGGTGCCTTTGTTTGGGCCCCAGCGATACAATGTAAATATTGCCCCAGTGAGTGTGACGTAATGCATGGATGCAAAGGTGGCCAAGGAAGTTCATCTGAATTGTTTGAAAAAATGCTTTACCATGTCAAGTGTGACTGAAAAATAGATTTTAAAAAATTTAAAAAAAACCACCTCTTTCTTTTTAAGAACACCTGATGTTTTATGTAGAAATTCGTAGGTAAAGAGGGACAGTCGTTAGCAGATGTAGCCTGTTTAGTGTTATATTAATATTTTGTATCAAACATACTTATATGAATAAAACATAAGCATATTCATGTTAACATAATTTCATAATTCAAAAGGTAATAAATAATATTGTAAGAGGAGACCTTTATTTACCTCTTCCTGTGTGCTAGTGTATGTATTTGCTAGGTCTGGCCATAGCAAAATACCAGATGGGGTGGCTTAAACAGTGGAACATAATTTTCTCACAGTTCTGGAAGCTTGAAGTTCAAGGTTAAGGTGCCAGCAGGTTTGGTTTCTCCTGAGGCCTCCTTGGCTGCAGAGGGCGGCCTTCTCTCTGTCCTCACGTGGCCCTGCCTCTGTGTGCACGTACCCTGGTGCCTCTCTGTGTCCAAATTTCCTCTTCTTCTAAGGACAGCAGGTGGATTGGGTAAGGGCACACCCTAATGGCCTCATTTTACCTTAATCGTCTCTTTAAAGGGCCTCTCTCCAAAGAAAGTCTCATTTTGAGGTACTGGACATAGGGCTTCAACATATAAATTTTGGGAAAACACAGTTCAGCCCCCAGAAGCCAGGCCCTGGGCAAGGCACTCTCTATTGCTTCATGTCATCCTCATAGCAGTCCTGGGAGAGAGGTGCTATTATCATCCCCATTTTACAGATGATGAAACTGAGGCCCAGAGAGGTTGATTCACTTACAGAAGGTCACACAGCTGGTCAGTGGTAGAGCTGGAATTTGCTCCCATGCTTTCTTGCCTTAGAGCCCACACTGTTCTTTTATGTTTATCATTTGACTTTAATCCGAGGGATGCCCTTTTTTTTTTTTTATTAACCTTTCACTTCCATTGAATTTATGCACCAAATATTTCCCCATTGCCTCTCTGGACTCTGCCCTGTGCTTGGTTTAGGTGTGATTGGAAAAGACCTGGCGGCAGGGAGGGAAGGCCCTTGCCAGCCCCCAGTGCTGCCGTAGGTTGTCTGGGTCCCACCCTGCCTATTGGCACTCTCCCGGGGGGTGTGCTGGGGGCAGCCTGCTATCTGCTGGGTCCCAGACCACCCGCCTGAGTTTGCCGACAGTGACACGGTGACAGCAGCCTTTGTCCTCCAGCCCATTCCTCCGGAGGGATGACCCAAGTCCCATCTTGGAACAAAGAGGTGACCTGCCATGTGAGTTCAGGTCAGCCCCAGTGGCTGGCAGTGTCTCCCAGGCCAACTGTGGAGGAGACCCGCCTTGGTGACAGTGTGTCCTGAGCAGTGGTGCCAGGGGCTCCTGTGTGCACATGTTTGACAGTTTATAAAATTGTTCCACGCTTTCCAGTTGAGCGGATCCTCCCAGCTTGTCCAGGGCGTATGGGCCAGGGATGCCGGGGGCAGGTGTCAGTTGTCACAAGGGACCACTCCAAAATATGTGGTGTAAACCAACCACTTTTTTTTTTTAATTCTCACCTGAGGACATGCTTATTGATTTTAGAGAGAAGGGAAGGGAAGTAGAGAGAGAGGGAGAGAAACACCAATGTGAAAGAACATTGATTGGTTGCCTCTTACACTCACTCCAATCGGGGACCAAACCCACAAAACAGCCGTGGGTCCTGACTGGGAATTGAACCCATGACCTTTCAGTTTAGGGGAGGACACCCAATCAACTAAACCACACCAGCCAGTGCACCTACCACTTTTTTATACTCATAATATTCACTGGGTCAGTAAATCGGGCAGGGCTCAGTGGGGACACTGCTCCATAATATTTGGAGCATCAGCTGGGAGCCCAGGGTGACTGGGGGCCGGAATCATCCAGAGGCTTCTTCACTCAGCTGTCCGGGACCTGTTGATGGTGCAGAGGCCGGGCTTCTCTGGCACCGTCGACTTAGCACCCAGATGTGGCTGATGCTGCAGCTTGGGCTTCCCCACATCATGGCGGCTCCTATCCCAGAGTGAGTGCTGTGGCAGCGATGGCAGATGCCGCATCCTCCTCTATGAGGGATGCAGGCCTGGAAGTTACATAATGTCACTTCTGCTGTCCTCTGTTGATCAAAGCAGCCCCAAACACCCCAGATTCGAGGGGAGGGAATATGGGCTTTACCTCTCAGTGGGAGGAGTGACCAATCTGCAGCCATAGTTGAAAACCACCACAGTTCAAAATAAAAGAAAATGATACTAGGTAACATTTATTGAGCACCTACTATATGCCAGGCACTGTGCCAGGGGCTTCGTGTGGATGAACCTATGGTATCCTCCCCGCAGCCCTGGGGGATGATGGATTCAGAGCCTGTTTTTTTTTGTTTTGTTTTGCTTTGTTTTTTGGTTGTTGTGTTTTTTTGTTTTGACAAGCATTTGGCCCCAAAGACTGGAGGGACCTAGCAGAATCCACATGGCTGCCGGCTGTTTGGTGTGGAACATGCCTCAGCTGGAAGTTGGGGGCCGGTTTTCTTTCCTTCCTCCTCTAAACTTAGAATATTCCTTGAGTTCTTGAAAATTCTCACTTAGATGACTGACTCACCTCCTCCTCCCTCCCCAGTCCTTCTGCCCGCCTGTTCCTCCTTCCTTATGCTGGGTGCCCCCCACCCCCGAAACGCTGCAGTTCTCCGGGAACTTCCCAGCCACCCGCCTCCCTCCGAGCTTTTGAGGAACCATCCTTTAGGCCCCCTGGTCCTGACAGAGGAACCAGGCCATCGCCCACCCCCGTGTGTGGGTTTTCCTCTTCCGCCAGGGCCCGGTCTGGGTGCATTCGTCTGTTTCCCCAGGGGCTGACATCCCGTAGGAGCCTGATGTATGTTTGGTGAGCCGAGCCCAGAAATGACGAAGGATGGCTGGCCCTTCAAGGGCGGAGCTTGTCTCTGATGCACATCTGTGTCCTAGACGTGCTGTAGGCACTAAGTAAATGCTCTTTGTACTGACCGAATGGACGGGGAGACTGAGGGCAGCAACTGTGCTGTGGATTTGGGTCCTCGTCACATCACACAGTGCCCTCCACCCATTCATTCCCTCCGTGAATGTTACGCTGAGTGAATGAAGGAGCCACTCAGGTCAGCTCTTCAACCAGATGTGTCTTACTTCACATCTGTAGCCACACTGCCTGGCAGAGGGCCAGGCACAGAGCAGGTGCTCAGTAATTGCTTATAGAACTGAGCGGATGAAAAGAATGACTGAGTAAATGAAACTTCCGGCCATCAGGGACCTCATCCCGGCCATCAGGGACCTCATCCCGTCCATGTCTGTCTCTCCGGTTCCTAGCATAAAGCCCTGGCACATGTTAGGTGCTCATTAAATGTTAAATCGAATGAATGGATAAATGAATGAAAGGTGAAAAGCTTTGAGAGTAGGGACATGCCTTATTTGTATACTCATTCCCTAGAACAGGGCTTGGCATACAGTAGGTGCTCAATAAATGTGTATTAAACGGAATACATGAGTGAATGAATGAATGAAACTTTCGGAGGGTGGGCCCTGTGTCTCATTCGTTTCTTTACTTAGGTCCTAAGACAGGGCCAGGAGTACAGCAGGTGCTTAGCACACGCTTCTTGTGCCGCCTGAGAACGGACTGAGGAGGGAAGCCGGGCTGGAAGGGCCTCGCCCGCCTTGGTTTGCCCCTTGCCCCCCGGGCCCCGCTGCAGACTTTTCCTGTTGTTCGGTCTGCACGGGTGGACAGGAAACCCCGAAAGACCTGCCCGGAGCTGCTTCCCATGTTTTTTTCATGCTGAGTGGGCCCTGTGTAGGACAAGGCACCATGCTAAGCCCCAGTGCTGCCCGGCTGTGGCACGGGGGCCCCGGGGACCCCTCTTCCTGACCAAGTTAGCAACTCTACTTTAGACCTGGCAAAGCAGCCTGCAAGGGAGGCCTGGGGGAGTGGCCCACCCCGAGCCGGCTCCTCCAATCACGGTGTTGTGACGCTGGCCACGCCGGTTAACCCCCTAACAGCTGAGCAGCGGGCATGGAGCCGAGAGCCAGGGCCTTGGGGTCAGAGAGAGCAGTGTTCAAATCTCCTTCTGTGATGTGAAGTTGAGCCTCAATTTGCCTCGTCTGTAGAATGGGTGTAATAAACCTTGGAGGGGTGCACAGGGGACCCTGTTTCCCAGTCTTGGCTCCATGTCCGCTGCTTTCGCGTACACCACTGCTGGGGCTCCCACTCTTCAGAAGTATGGTTTCAGGAGACCCTCAGCCACTGCGTTGACAGAACTGGATGTCCCAGTTGATTTGTGAGGCAGTGTCTCAGGCTGGGCCCCCCAGACACAGAACCTGAGACAGGAATTCAAGCGTACGTGACTTAGTGACAGGGAACTTGACTCAACCTGATCCTGGAGAAGTTCGGAGGGCAAACCACAAAGTAAATCCCACCTTGGAGCAGCTGGGCTGCTTTTCCTCCACTGACCACGGTCTGTTTTGGGGGACAAAGCGACTGTGAGCTATAGCAGCCAGCACCCCAGAACCTAGGGGATGGGCGCCCTGGCTAGGACAGGGCACCTGGGCAGGGCTCCAGCAGCATCTGCGGTGGTCAGCCGGGCTTGATTCAGTTCACCGAGAAACTGGGTATCAATTGTCTGGCAGGCAGCAGTCAGAGCTTAGTAAGTAGTATCTTGGTAGGAATGGAAAACTCTTAAGAAGCCGCAAGTACATATCTGGGTGTTACTGGTGTCGTTTGTTCCTCTAGCACTTACTGAGTGCCCAGGAGGTGCCAGACTCTCAGAGTGGGTGCAGAGGTGTGACCCCCATGTCCCCAGCCTCCGGGGAGGGGGGTGACACCCTCATAAATGGGTACACGTGTGATGATGTGACCCCTGGAATGTGTCCACACCCTGGAGGGGAATTAGGTCTGCTTTTGGGGGTAGGAAATTTAACATAGATGATGTTTAAAAAATAGCAATTTATTTTGTTTAATTGAAAAGGGAATGCCCAGTCATGGTAAGCATTTCCAACAGTGCAAAATGGTATTCCGAGGACACACGTCTCCCTGCCACCTCCAACCTGCAGTGGTGTATGCGAAAGCAGTCCCCTCCCCAGAAATGGATGCCAGTTTCATGCATCTCCTCTCAGACGTATTCTCTGTACACACAAGACAATGTTGGTGCTTCTATCCGCATCGATACACACATATTTTTAACACAAGTCTGACCGCATTAGGCTTAGCAGTCTATGGCCTGACTTTTCTTCCTCCTATAACAGTGAGATCTTTCCTTATCAGCACAAAAGATCTGTCTCATTCTATCTGGAGATGGCTTTATATTTACTTTGCACTGTCATTTATTGAACCAGTGCCCTCTAGACAGACAGGTAGGTCCTTTCCAGTTTTGCGCACTGTAAACAGCGCTGGTGTGAACATCTTCGTGCAGGCACCCTGGTGCCCTCGTGTGTGTTTTGCATCTGCTGGAGCAACACCTGGCCACACATAGACTTGCGCGTTCATTCGCAGGTCGAATTGGGTTTCCCAGGCGGGCTGGGGCCGGCAGGGGCGGGAGGGAGGGGAGTGGGGAGGGTTAGGCACAAAGAACCACATGTGCAGATGCAGGGGCGGGAGACTGCGAATAGGTGGCCTGTGCTCAGACACAAATGGGGTCCGAGCCCTCGTGCCCGGCTCAAACGCCACATCAGCTCCCAGGGTTTTACACCACTATGAGGAGCCAGAGGGTGCCGGCGGCTTCTTATAAGGGGTCGGGCCCAGCGCTTCTTCCCGCTCTCGGGCGCAGGGAGTGTGGCTTGGTGAGCTCCGGGAGCCCTCGGCTCCAGGGCCATCTCCATTAGAAAGTCTTGATTTTTCTCTTTAGCCTCTGAGGCCCCGACCTCAGCACACGCATGCCTCGTTTGGTGAGAAGCCCACAGTGGCAGCCTCTCTCAGCAGGCCCCGGCGCTCAGTGTCTGGCCAGTTCAGCCTGGCTCCCAGCCCGAAGCATTCCCAGGACTCCAGCCTCAGCTGGCTTCCCGGTAGCTGTGCGGCTTGTTAGCTAATGGCTTGGCTAAACCCTGTTTCCTCTTACCCCGTCTTTTCCCCACGTTTGTTTTAAAAATTGAAATTGAAAGATGTCCTCCTGACTCCCTCCGTCCTGTAGAATACGGGCTTCCTTTGGAAAAACCTCACACCCGGAGGACTTTTCTGGGGCCCCCTGGGGAAAGACAGCCAGGGGCTGGCTCCCTCTCCCTCCCTCGTTACTGAGCGCTTGCTGTATCCCAGCCTCCAGGCAAGGCGGTTTTCCTGTTACTGCGTTGGGTTCCTGTAGCGCCTTCATCAGGCCGTATTGTCACACCATTTTCTCCCCGGCTCTAGGGGCTGCACTGACTCACTCAGGGTCACACAGCCAGTGAGCGATGGAGCTACACGATCCTCCGGGCCGGTCCTTTCCCTCCACCGCGTGGCTTTCTGCCAGTCCTTGCAGGGAATGCCTTTCCACTGGGTGTCTGTCCCATGGGACCACGAGCTCCAAGAAGGCAGGAGTCTCCGTCTGCCTCACCCACTGCTGTGTCCCCCCCGTCCGGCGGAGGGCCTGACGCACAGTAGGCATTCACTGAATGCTTGTTGAATAACAGCGTGAACTAGTGAAAGGTTCACGTAATGGTCCCTTTCACTACAAGCGAGACTTTTGTTTGCTTCTTTGATGATTTGGTTTCTCCTCAAAATTAGACTCACATTTCATAAAATGACACTCATCTCTCTTTGCAAACCAGCTTATCTCATTGGAGCCTGACATTTGGCATTTTGTCCCTCTGGGAAGCAGATGAAGATATCTAGTCTCCATTTGTAGAATACCACCAGAGAAAGATATCTGAGCAGTTTCCTTACAGATTTCTGCGTCCAAAGTTAAAGTGAGACGGAACCGTCCTTGAAGATTTCAGTTGCCATGGCTACTGGGTGGTACAGTGAATCGTGTACATACGGCCTCCACTATACCTTCAGCCGCCGTAGCTCAGTTACAGAATTTTGGCTTCTAAATGCGGCTTATGCAGTGAGGGGCTGCGAAGAGATTCCTTCTGCCAGCTCTGCTGGCTGAAGAGCTTTAAACAGCGAATATCTGTTAGGAATCTCCTGGATCCCAGCTCATCAGGGCTCCTTACTGTCCGTGGGGTGCTGGGAGTGCCACCTCTGTTTCAGAGATGAGCAGACTGAGCTCTGTGGAGTTTGAATTGTGCATTTGTGTATTCATTCCCCTGTTGACTTGTTCACCGATTTATTCCTGTGTTTATCCACTCAATAAGCATCGACTGAGCCCCTTTTCTGTGGCAGACACTGACCTAGGCACTGCGCGTCAGTGTGGAATAAGAAAAACAGGGTTCCTTCCCTGGCAGAGTGTGTGTTCCGGGGGGAGAGGAGCTAATATGTGCAAACAAGAAATACTGATAAACGCATGAAGACAGTAAAACAGAATGATGTGGCAGAGAGAGACTGTGCATGGGAGGGGTGGTGTGGCCCGAAAGACCTCTGAGATGATGTGGCATTTGAGCAGAGATCTGAAAAAAGGAGCCCACCATGTGGGCATCTGGTGGAAGGGTGTTTCAAGCAGTGGGAACAGCATGTGCAAAGGCCCTGAGGTGGGAACCGGCTTGAAGGGGTTAAGGCCAATATGGCTGGTCCAGTAGTGAGGGGGGCGGCGGGGCTGGGGGAGAAGGCGGGCACCTTGAGTCTCAGGGCAGAACATCTGGAGTTTTTTCTGGTTGTAGCAGAGAGCCGAGGGAGCACTTTTGGTGAAGGCTTTTAGGCAGGGGAAGGGGGGCAGACTAGAGGGGCAGGAGGCGAAGTAGGGAGAGCAGAGGCAATGGGGGCTTGACCCTGGTGTCGCAGCGGGGGCTCAGGGGACTGTGAAGGTTAAAGCGCAACCCTTTCCATCACAATCAAAACCTTTGTTTGCTTATGATAGTATTTATGGCAATTACGATTCAGTTCCTACTCGCAGAATGAGACCAGCGTTTTAAATTGTAAAATGGGGGAAGCCACAATCTGGTTCGGGCTGTCGTTTTGAGGGCGGAGGGTGTGAGGGGAGAAGAAGAACTAAGGGGGCTTCTGCCTAGGCTTCTGGTCAGGACCGTGCGGCAGGGGTTGTGCTTTTTGCTGGGACGGAGAGGGGAGTGGAGGGAGCAGATCCAGGGCCCAGATTTCTCATCTTTCAACAGGAGACGGAACCTCGGGGTGGGCGTGGGGGTTTGTGGGTGGGACATCAGTGACATAAAAGATCTGGTGGCACCCGTGGTGCGTCCAACCCTGTGCCCGGCCCACCGTGGGTGTGTAAGGGATGGGCCACTCCCTCCTTGACCTGCTTCTGCTGACTAGGCTTCCACTCAGTGACACTTGCTGCTGTCATCTCGTTACCCTGCATCGTCTTCAATCGCTTCGGAAAGCCCTTCCTCCGAGGGACCTCATTATGTCCATTTGAAACGAGAACGCTTGGCGGGGAAGCGAAGGCAGTTGCACAGTTATTATTACATACTCCGAAAACGACTGGTTTGGGTAAGAAGGGAGAGGCACGGGGATCGTTCCTGTCACTTACCTCTCCACACACGCCCACACCCTCTCGCTGTCCCCACTCCGTTCTGCTTCTGACAGCGACACTGGCATGCAGGCCTCCTGTGGGCCCCTGCCTCCCCCCGCACCCACGGTTTTCACATTGGGCCACCCCGAGGGCCCTGTGTGGGCTTTTACATCGGAACATGAGGGCAGCAACCCAGACCTTCAGGAGAAAGGAATGGTTCTGTCCGAGCGAAGGGACGGGCTGTCTGATGCTGCCCCAGTGGGATCAGGGATGGAGTTGGTTCCACAGGACCAGAAACGTCCGCTGTTGAGACACAGGTGTGGGGGACTGCACGGAGCTGTGAGCTTGCCTACCTGAGGAGGGTTTTGTGGAATAAATGAGGGGTTTGCTGAGCTGAGGCCTCTTACAGATGGTCAATGACATCCCCTCGCCTGGGATGCCAGAGGCCAGCGGTACCTGGACCTGCCCAAGGCCACATGTCAGGTTAGTTAGCAGTGGATCTGGGCCAGCCGCGCCCACCTGCCTTCAGCGTAGAGGCGGGGAGGCAAAGGTGAGAGTGGACAGGACACACTTCAAGGGAGCAATTAGAGGGAGGACCTGGTGGCAGTTCTCTTAGTAACAAAGCCCCCTGGCCCTTCTCCCTTTCTGATAGGACAAGGAGGCAGGGTTAAAGCACAGGGCAGTGTCATTAAAAAATGCCATGTGTCTTGGGAAAGGCATCTGTGAAAATGGACACTTAAGGAGTATATCCTGCATTCTGATTATGAGTTTGTGTTCCAGTGGCCACAGCCTGTGGCCTGGGCCGGTCTGGAACCCCTGGGAATCCAGCCCTTCCTCCTCCTCTCGCTCTCCCCTCCTCCTTCTCATCCTGACCGAGCACCGGCCAACTCCATGACTGACCCTGTGCCAGATCCACCCATTCGTTCAGCAGCATTTATGGAGCGTTGTAGGGACGGGGCAGGGGGTTTCTGTGGTGAACAAGACGGACAGCCGTGAGTGGGCCACATCTGGCGTGGGGTTGCTCAAGACCTTGATCAAGGCTCACTCCAGAATGTGTGAGCAAACGGATGTCGTCTGCAAGCCAGACAGACCCAGGTTCCAGACCCACCTCTGCCACTTCCCAGCCGAGTGGCCTTGGGCAGCACATTGAATGCCTCTGAGCCTCAGTTTCCCCCTCGGTAATACTCTCCATCTCAAGGTGTGGCTTTGGAGATTCTATGGAATATGTGGATCGTATAAAATATGGGGCTCCATGTGGTCCAGGCTTTGCACTGAATCACATTCCAGCATCTGGGAACAAAGAAATTAAAAAAAAGAAAATTAATTGTTATGTTTATATATGTCTCTAAAAGAACATGTAAGTTAGAAGCTGCTGTAATACTGGTGACTTGTAAGTCTCCCCAGACTCATCTCCGTTTACCAGTCTGCACAACTGTTTCTTTTTTCGTGGTCTGTCTCTTCCCTGGTCCTTTATTATTTAGCCGGACCTACACCTCTGGTTAGCCCCTGACTTCCGGTCCCTGCCCCAGGCCTGTTGTTCTCTGGCCAGAAGAGACATCTCCGTTAAAGGGGCAGCGGCTAGGGGAGGAAAGCCAGGTGTCTGCTAGGCCTGCCGGCAGCCCAGCTGTCCCTGGGATCAGATGGAGGAGGGGCCTGGAAGCTGCAGGGCCAGCCAGCCTGTTCCCTGCCTGTTGCAGATGGCAGAACTAAGCTGGGGGTGCTTCCTGTTCTTTCCGGGGCGAGTGGGGGGAAGGAAGTCTCAAGCTCCTGGGGAGTCCTGGTGTGGGTCCTGGGGCTCATCAGGTCCGAAGAGACCAGTTGCCAGGTGCCTGGGGATCCCTTCACCCACGACTAGCCCCGGTGTCCGGCAAGCCCAGAAAGAATGTGTGGGCGGTCGGCGTAGCTCACGGGGGCCCTGGAGGCTGCAGAGGCGGTTAAGGCCTCTTGTCCACGAGCCTCCTCCAAGGGCTGCCTGTGGCGGCCCTGTTCTCCAAGCGAAGGATATTTCAGGGGCTCCGTCTCACTCGGCCTCTGCGACATTGTGGGGCCGGCAGAGCTGGTCTCAGCTTTCACCCAAGACATGTGCGGTTGGGTGGGGCCTCTGGCCCCTCAGGCTCCCAGCTGCCCCGCCCGCACCCTGTTTTTCGCTGGTTCCGCTTGACCAAGGCTTACCAACCCCACGCCCCTTACCCTCAGAGTTCTGCTTAGTATAAGAGCCACCACCATTATTTTAAAAAGCTTTATTGAGATATAATTAACATACAATAAATTGTGCATATTTAAAGCATGCAGTTTAATGAGTTTGACATATGCATAGCCCTGTGGAACTGTCATCACAGTTAAAATAGTGACCATACCCATTCCCCCCAAAGTTCCCTCAGGCCCCTCTGCGGTCCAGCCCTCCTTCCATCCCTGCCTTCCAGTGACCACTGACCTGCTCTCTGTTGCTGCAGATGAGTTGACGTTTTCTATACTTTCATATAAATGGAGTCACATAGTATGTGCCATTCTTTGTCTGGCTTCTTTTACTCTATATCTCAAAGTAATCGTTATTTTGTGTGGTATATATTAATAGCTTGCTCCTTTTTATTGCTGAGGACTATTCCTGTGCATGGATGTCCCAGTTTGTGTATCCATTCACCTGTTCATAGACACTTGGGTCGATCCCAGCTTGGGGCTCTTAGGAATAAAGCTGCTATGAATATCTGTTTACATGCAGTTCCCTGTGTAGGTACGTGCTTTGCTTTCTCCCGGGTAAATACCTAGGTGTGAAATGGCCACATCATGTGCTCAGTATATGTTAAACTTAAAAAAAAGAACTGCTGACCTGTTTTCCAAAGTGGTTGTACCTCTTTGCGTGTCATCCCCTGAGAGCCCCACTTGTGCACATCTTCACCGGTACTTGATACACTGCTGTCATTGTATCAGTGAGGGTGCTGAAAGTAACAGAAGACCCGTAAAAATGGGTCATACTGTAAGGCATTCGTTACTTTATCTAATTCACCTGGTAGTAGAGGGAATACAGTGTAGGGTTCATCAAACTATGGCCTGCAAGCTAAGAGTAGAGTTTTACATTTTTTTAAAGTTGTAAAAAATACCAAAGAAACAAACAAACAAACAAAAAAGACCGAAACCACATGTGGTCCATAAAACCTAAAATATTTACTATCAGGTTCCTTACAAAAAGTTTGCCGAGTTCTGAATTAGTGGGTCAACCAGGTTCTTCCCATCTTTCTACTCTCTCTTTAGCATCTTGTCTCCTCATGGTCCCAAAGTGGCTGCCACAGTTCCAACCGTCCTGGGGAAACATGACAACATCCAGCCAAGGGACAGGAGGTAGATGAGGAGGAAGACTTCTCCCCAGAGTTCACCCAGAGACTTCCCTTCAGATCCTATTGGCCAGGATTTGGTGCCACACTCAGGCTCTTGCTACAAAGGAGGGTACCAGCGTTCTCAGGGGTAGACCAGGAAGGAAGAATACTGTTCATGGCTGTATTGTTCTTGGCCAGCTCTTTGATTAGCTTCCTGGTGCCCAAATGTTTTGAGTGAGTTCGAACTGGGTTCAAAGTCACCCTGTGCATCCTGGGCCTCAATTTTTTCACCTGCGAGTCAGGGAGAGTGGTGTCTCCTTTAAGGAACGATGAGGAACGAATGAGCATGTCTGTAAAGTATCTAATGTATTGCATGTAGTCAGTTCTCAGTGAAGGTTGTCCTCCTTACCCCTCCACTGTGTTGCTGAGCCACCTACTGTGTGCCAGGCCTCAGGATAGGCCTTGAGATTCAGAATGGAATTGACACAGCCCTGGCCTTCGCACGGTCTGCCGCTGGTGGGTAGCTGAGTGTGGGAACTGGCCCTTCTATACAGTGACAAGAACGCTGTGAGGCAGGAAGCAAGGGGTTGGGGAGCCCAGAGGAGGCACAGAACTGAGTGGGGAGGATAGCAGGGAAGGCTTCCTGGAGGTGGAGCATCATTGTGAAATCTTAAAAGATGGGTAGGAAGTGACCTGGGAAAGAGGACAATAGGAGATGGGGTTGCAGCACAAACAGACTGGTGATTCTTCCCCCCTCTTCTCTCTCCTCCCCTCCCCGTCTCTCCGTTCTTCACTTCATTCATTTGCTTATCCATTCACTCAGCAAACCCTGTGAGTCTCCAGTGTGCCAGGCGCGGGCCCCTGGCAGAGAATAAGAGCCAAGGTTCCTGCTCTCATGAGCCTTCCGTAGAGGGAGAGTAATAACGGTGTTAACTGCGCAAATGGAAGGGCGCTACGACAGAGAGGGCCTGGAGAGCTCCTTCGTATTGGGTGGTCAGGGAGAGATTCTCGGAGGAGCCAAGGCGCGGAAACCAGAAGCCTCACGGTGTTGGGACTGCTGCTTGTTTGGAGTTGGTGGGCGGTAACCTTTTCGGCAGGAAGTAGCCGAGGGGAGGGAGTGAGGGGGGCTCTCGCCCCACCCGTGGCAATGGGGGGCCCTGGCAGCCTTGGGGGCCAGGACTCCAAGGCTGCCGGAATGTGCCTTGTGCCTGCCCACGCAGGGAGCCATCGCGGGCACTGGTGTGGAGACGCACCTTCGTGCCGAGGTCGCTTCTCTCCTTCCCTGCGCGGCACAGCCTGCTCTGTAACAGCGTGGGTGGCACAGACTCTCTGCTTGCTGAGAAGTGACACACAAGGCAATAGGCCTCCCGTGGGATCGGGAGAAAGCCGCTCCCGTGTGGAGGCGTTCATGAAGGGACTCGCTCACCGTGCCATTGTGGTGAAAGGACATCTGAGGCTGACGAGCTGAGTGCCAGGAATGACCGGGCGGGCATGGGAGGCCAGAGGCACTGGCTCCCCGGTGCCCACGGTCCTCTTGCCCACCGAGCCACAGCTGCTGAGAGGGATATAGGGACCACAGACCTCCAAGCCACTGAGATGCTGTGAGGCCTTCAGCCTTTGCTCTCTCTGCCTCAGTTTCCTCATCCATATCGTGGGGATAGTTGTTCTGCTCTCGTCAGATGGTCAGAAACATCAGAACACACATCATGGGACCGTTAGCACCACCGGGGAAGGAGGGGGCCACTTTCATTCCATTTTAAATGCCAGGAAGGAGAGAAGGCAAGCCACTTGCCCGGGGTCACCCAGCAAGGAATCAGTCCTGGGAGCCCCGCCCTTCACTGCGTTTGTCCCGGCGTGAGATGGTGCGGGACCTGGCGCACCATCGCTGCTTAGGAAATATTAGCCACGTCCTGGCTGCATCGGAAGGATGTTGATTTGGCCTTTGGGAAGCCATTTTTCTTCTTAAGTTTGTTTTCAAAATGTGAGGGCCCAACCCTGGGCATCTGCTATCAGAATCCGACACCATCCCACCTACCAGTCCTGGGGGCCTACTGTGTGGGGGCAGGCGTCATGGTCTCCACCTGTGCAATGAGGCAGCTCAGGCAACAGGAGGTGACATGAGTGTCCGAGGCCACGTGGTGTTTGAACCAGGGCCTGTGGCACTCTCTCCAGGCCAGGCAGGTAGACTTTGAGAGGGGGCCTAGGGTTTTGAGCTAGGCTCCCCTGTGATCTTCTGGTGCCGTTCTCTTGGGGAACCAATGGCCAGAGGCGGGGAGCACTTCTTGGGGACCCCCATTCATTGGGGGCATAACCCAGCAGGCCTCAAACCCTGGTTGGTGGGCCCAGGACTGGCCCTCCCTGTCTCCCTTCTGCTGGGCCAGGTGGGATGCAAGGGGCACTTCAAGGTGCCCGGACCTGCTGGTCTCTGAAGCTGTCGCTGTGGCTGAGCCCTTGTCAGCACTGAGGGTGGCAGGGGGTCCCCGAGGCCTCTTGGGGGAGCCTTCTGCCTGCCATGCTCAGGCATTACTTGGGGTTCATGGCTGGCCCGAGTCCGAGCAAGCTAAGTGGAGGGGAGGAAAAAGGAATGTGGGGTAATACCTTTGGCCCCATGACCGCCTCTTCTGCACCCACAGTCTAGCCTCAGTTTGAGAAACAGGGGGCTCAGAGGGTAGAATTACCTGGTGAGTAAGAGCACAGGCTTTGGGCTCAGCCAGACCTGGGTTCAGGTATGACTGTGCAAAGCGGCTGTGTGATGTAGGCTAGTGGCTTTGTCATCTGAGCCTCTGTTTCCTGGTCTACACAGCAGCATCATGGTTCCAACCTTCCTGGGTAATAGAGGTCCAGGAGGTGGCAGGGCGCACAGTAGGCCCTCAGCAGTGAGAACTATGTCACTTTGTTGTCATACCTACTACAAAGCCCAAATAAAACCCCCTGGGCCCAGGGATCGGCTATTTTATTCATGGTCCCCCAGCATCTGGCACAATGCCCGGCACATAGTAGGTGCTCAATGAAATGCTTGTTGACATCAGAAGGGAGGAAGGGAGGGGCCAAGGGAAGAAAGGCCTTCTACTCATTCTTCCAGTTTT
This sequence comes from Mormoops blainvillei, assembly GCA_004026545.1. Classification (NCBI taxonomy): domain Eukaryota; kingdom Metazoa; phylum Chordata; class Mammalia; order Chiroptera; family Mormoopidae; genus Mormoops; species Mormoops blainvillei. Next base: position 12,359 of record PVJD01012043.1, on the reverse strand, counting down.
TTTATTACCTCATGGTAACCCTCAAAATCTTTGGGGTGCTACATAGGCAACAGCTCAACCAAGTATAATGAGCTCATTGCTGAGAAGTGAGTTTCTGAGGGAACATCACGTGCCCTCATCCCCGCCCTCTTTGTTGCTCCCCAACACCATCGTCCTCTTTTGCTGATTGACCCCAAAATGCGGAAACTCAGCCGCTGTGGTAGAAAGAAACGCGTTGACCAACCCCTGGCAAGGCAACCAGACAGAGATCCCCATGGGTGCCCCCCTCTCCTTTCCTGGATGCTCGAGGAGAAGGTGGCAGCGTCTTGGGGCCCTCTGTCCCTAAAGCCAGTGGACAGCCCAGTGGGAAGCATAAGGTGGTGCCCGCAGCCCAGCCTGTTTCCGTTTGAGAGGCAGCGAGGACCCCAGCTTTATTAGGGGCCCCATTCCCAGCAGAGGGGCTGTCATTACAGACAAGCCTCGCCACGCCAGGCCGGCCACACAGCCAGCTGTCCCTAGCGTGGAAAATGCCACTTCCCACTTGAGCTCACGATGTGGCCCGATGAAGAAGGGAGAATGAGTTCCTGGTCGCTTCTAGAAAGATTTCCTTTCCAGATTATTTTTTCCTCCTCTTTGAGGGTTAATTAAGGGCATCTTAGGCCACTAAAATAACTATTTGAATAAGAATGTGATAAATGTACACAAGGAAGTAGTCTTGGGCTTGGTTTATAAATAACCTGGAATGGACTTGTAAGATCCAGTCATTTCTGGGTTGGGTTTTTTTTTTCGTATTTTTTTTTTCCATATCAGAATTCTTTCCCCTGTTGCCTTGGAAACAAGCCTAGGGAGAGGAACGCTGGGCGCTGCGGGACTCAGGTTCAAGCCTCAGTGGTTCCTTCATTTTGCCCAGTCGGCATGGCGAGTGCCAGCTGCACGCTGCATGCCGAGAACCAAGGATGGACAGGGCACACGCCTGCCACCCACGGGCCCAGGGCCCAGTGGGGAGCCTGAGGGGCAAATCAAGGCTCAGCCCAGTGTGCAAGCGGTGCGGTGGGGGCGACATGGCAGGATGGGAGCCCAGAGGTGACCTTCCACGGGCATGAAGAGTCAGGGCAGGCCTCTGGGAGGCGGGCAAACCTCAGCTGAGCTGCGAAGGACTGCAGGTAACAAGCAGGTGAGGAAGGGAGCAGCGGTGTCCTGGCCAGAGGGAACAGCATGTGCGAAGGGCTGAGCAAGAGGCGCAGTGGAGCGTCCCGGGATGGCAGCTTGCCCAGTTTGGCTGGGTGGAGAGAAGCTGCGGGAATAGGTGGGGCATGAGACCAGAGACCCTGCGAAGACCCTTTTGGGAGCGACTCCCATGTGAAACCAGAGGGTACCTGCCACAGGTTTGCTGTGGGCTCTTAGCCAGTCGTCCACTGGGGCTTGTCCCTGCAGCGGAGGGAGAAAGTGGCCAAGTCTCTCTGCCGGCAGTTCCAGTTCTGACCACCTAGGATCCTACGATTTGGACACCGAGATGAAATGAGTTAGAACAGAATAATGATCATCCTTTGCGGCTGCCGTTTATTGAGTGTTTACCACGTGCTGGGCAAGAATGATCTTAGTTGTTTCTTTACACAACCTTTCAGAGTGGGTCGGCTCGCCGATCTCTTCACGATGAAACCATGACTCAGGTCTAAGGGATGCTGGCCTTGGAGGGAGACCCTGAGCCACCAGCCGGCCCTCTGAAAGCATTGCTCCATCCCAGGGGGAGAGAAAATGGCTTCGGTCTGGGTGTGCCAGTCAGCCCTTCCCCACGTGGTCCCAGGAGTTAGTCTTCAGGTCCCTGGCAAGAAAGAAACCTGGTTGATTTACAACCAGACAAGTCCTGCTGCGGGTGTTCCCTTACCCCGGGAGGCCTGGGGGCAATCCAGAGAAGCGTGTAGAATCGTCAGCCAGCCTCAGGCCGGGGGGGCGGGGCAGCATCAACCATTCCGAGGGGCCTCAGAGGTGAGGGTAGAGTCTGGCTAATGCCCTGGAAGAGGGAGGACTTTGGGATCACTTGGGCCTGGGCTCAGGCTCCAGAGTACCATTTGCCAGCTCAGCGACCTTGAGCGAGTCCCTTCAGCTCTTTATACCTCACTCCTCCTCTGTGTGCAATGGGGGTAGTTAATAATAGGATTCACCCTATAGGGTTGTTGAGAGGGTTACATGAGGTGAGATTTGTGGGTAACCAGTTCCTGGCACATAGTAAATCCTCAGTTAATGGTTATTGTTGATGCTGCACCACCGCCCTCATAGCGTGATGTTAGTACATTGCCGGGCCCAGGAGGCAGTGCTCTGGCATGCCGGACGTAGGGGAAGCGGGATGGGAAGAGGGTCATATAAGTGAGATTTGGAAAAGCTGCTGAAGGCTGTTTGGGGGGGAGGGGAAGCCCAGTAGAGGTGGGAAGATAGGGAAAGGCAGCTGTAGGTACAGCCACGTGCAGAGGCCCAGAGGCAAGACCAAGTACGGCCCTGCCCCCCAACCCTTGCGTGAGCTGTTCTCTGTCAGCCTTCTCGGAGAGCCCCTGATGATCCTGCAAAACGCCACCCAGATACTCCTCTTCCAATTGCAGATCCTCAATAAACAACCGTCTTCCCTCTGCTCTTCTTTCCTCAACTTCCCGCTTTCTTGGCTGGGTTCCGCCTCCCGCTCTTGTGTTTCCTTAGCGTGTTACTCACTTGTCTGTCACAACCCTTGGCACATGCATTACGGTCGTTCACTCTTTTCTGGCTTTTTCTTCCATTTGACCAGGAGTTCTCTAGAGCATGCTTGTTTTTATCAGATATTTTGGAGAAAATGGTAGACCCAGGTTTGAGGTGGTCCATGGGGATACCCTTCCTATGTAGTGGCTGAGGATCAGAGCCCCTCTGAGACCTTCAGGGACTATAGATCTCCTCGGGGCCAGCACCGGGCTCACACAAAGTAGCGCACAGGGAATGTTTGTTGAATGAGTGAGTGACCAATGTTTAGGTTCTTGTAACTGCCCATGCTTGTCTGGAGATGGTGCTCTCTGGGCCTGGCCTCACATTGTGGATCAAGTTTCCATTTGTTTCCTGGATCTCAGCAGCTCCTCCAGCACTTTTTGGATTAATTATGTAAGGAGGTGGCTTTCTTTCCTTTTTGATGCCCAGCAATATCCCAAGAGTTTCCTGGAGAGAACAGAAGAGTTTGCAGAAAAAGTCCTCTGGAGGGGAGAGTGTTTGCACTGTCCCAGTTTTCAGAGAGGGACGCTTTTTATAGCCACACCCTCAGAGCACATTGTACCTAAAGGAAGGCTGGAGGAAGCAGGCAAGCATTCTGGCTTTCCGGCCCCCTCCTGCACCCCTCGGCCCACATGCGGAAGGAGGAGGAGCTGTGCGATGCTGCCCGCCACGTGGTCTTCTCTGCTTTGGCAGACACTTGTCTTCCCTCCAGCTGATTTGGCGAACGCCAGAACACCCTCTGCCTTGTCAAAGGCGTGAGGCTGGGGGTAGCAAACCCCACCACTTAATAGCTGCGTGCCTTGGACTGGTCATTGAGTTGCCTCAGTTTTCCCATATGTAAAATGGGGGTAATAATCACGGTACAAACTTCATTGCTGAGAGGAGCAGATGATGGAGCGTTGATGTAATAACAGCTCCTCGCAGACAGTAAGGGCTACTGACAACATCAAGGACAATGATGAGGCGGATGATTTCATCTCTGAAAATCAGAGAGGTTAAGTAATTTGCCCAGGGTCACACAGCTATAAGAGCTAGAGGCAGGTCTCCAACCCCTGAATCACGACAGTGTATTATTGATTTAGCAAATCCAGGGCTGGGACTAAGATGAGGCAACCGAGGCATTTGCCTAGGATGCAGAATTTAAAGGGGCACCAAACAAAAGTCAATAATCAAGGTAAATAATATTTTAATGCTGTATTTTACAAAATCAAAATTAATGCAAAAATCCACGATAAACAAACTATCAACATTCTAAATGAAGACAGGATTGGTATGGCTGATTTATTTTCCCCCTTTGCCTCTGATGTCATCGTGGCTCAGTGTTGTGCTGAGCAAGTCTCATTGTTGCACAGTTAGGTTCTGACTAATTTTTCAGAAATACGTGCGCGCGCGCACACACACACACACACACACACACAGTGTCTGTAGAGATCACTCTCATTTCCAAAGGCAGATCACAGGGTGTGGAATTGGATCATGAACTTCAGGGCCGAAAGGCAGGCACATCCCTCCATCTTCAGCTGTTATCATGAAAATTTTCAAAACACAGAAAAAGTATACAGGGAACACACATATACCCACCAGCTAGATTCTATAATGACTAACTTTGCGATATGTTATTTATAAAAATCTAGCCAGCCTTCCATTCCTTAGTATATCTTCTTTTTTTCCCCCCTGCATTTCAAAGTAAGTTACAGATGTCGGTACCCTTCAGCCTATATGTCATTAACTGACAGGCCGGTATTTTTTAGGCTTTGGATCCAGGGTGCTAAATTCCCTTCAGGAAATATGTCCTGATTTCCATTCCCATCTGCTGCGGACATACAGGGTCCGGCACAAATAGCGCCCCCTTTTTTATGAGCTGGTAATCTATACCAAATATTTTATTGCAAAATCATAAGCATGTAATTCTGTAACATAACAATATCCCGCTCAAGCACACCATGTGACATTTCAGGTGAAATGTTCAAATTGCTGCCCATTTCGTGCCAGACATGCACGTACCCTGCCAACCGCACTCAGCGGCGACGCTTCTGCTGAACCCTGTATGTGTCTCCCTCACCACAGCCTGGCCAACACTGGGTATTATCATTTTAAAGGTATTTTACCTATTGCTTTGATTTAGTGTTTTTCCTTCCAGTGGTTCCCAATCGATTAAGCCACCTCTGCGTCCCAGTTGTCTGTTCAAAAGCTGTGATCCTTTCCAGCTCTTTAGCTCTTTCTGGTGCGGGCAGGGCTCAGCTCTTTCTCACCTGGAAGTTCCCGTCCCGCGAGGTGAGGGAGCAGGGCCGTGACGTCACCTGCCTGCCTCGGGAGGCTGACTGTACCTGCCGTGTGAGGAAAGTGATCAAACCTTGGGGTCCAGGATCCCTGGGCCCCTGGAGGCTGCGCAGGTGGTGGGTGGGGCCCCGTGCATGATTCCTTGTCTGCGTGATGGATGGTGCTTCCTAACATGCAGGACCCACTGGCTGCTGAGAGAGCCCCTGCTGCCCTCCCCGTCCCCCGCGGTTCCGTTCCAGCCTTTGAGTCCAGATGGGCCAGGCACTGCCTGCCTCTGGGCATCCGTGTCTCTTGTGATTTCTGTGGGTCAGGAGTGTGGGAGCTGCTCGGCTGGGCGGCATTGGCTCGTGGCCTCTCAAGAGCCTGCCGTCAGGGGGCTGCCAGGGCTGGCACTGTTAGGGGGTTCGAGCTGGGATGCAGGGCCACTTCCCCAGCGGCTCCCTCACGTAGCTGGCTCGGGAGTGCTGGCTGTCAGTGGGGGGCTCCAACTCTATCCATGCGCATCCATCCATACGGCTGTTTAGCGTCCTCGCCACATGGTGTCTAGCTGCCCCCAGTGTAATCTCAGAGAGCAAGGTGGAGGCTGTGGCACCTTTCGTGGCCTGGCCATAGGCGGCACACATGGTCACTTCTGCCTTCTTTTGGACACATAGGCTAACCCTGTGGTAGCAGAGGACCACGCTGGGGTGTGAATAATGGGACGACAATCCCTGGGGGCATCCTGGAGGCAGCCTGCCACATGGTGTGACCTTGGCAGGTGACTTTGACATTCCGGGCCTCAGTCTCTTCTACTGTCAGATGGGTTCACGTGAGGACTCATGAGTTAATTCCTGGGAGCACTTGGGATGGCATCGGGGACTCGCTCCAGTAAATATTGGCCACCACTGTAGTGCCCGCTGGCCTGGGAGCCTCCACGGCAGGGGCCGTCCCTAGGCTCTGTCCCAGGGCCCGCCCGAGTGGGCTCTCTCTGACTGTGTGGGTAAGTGAATGAAAGAAAGAACCATTGAGTAAATGGCCATAAGGACGAGAAGAAAGAGACCTGTGTCATCTGATGCCTTCGGGAAAAACTCTCTGTAGTAAAGCCCTTTGATCAGCGTCTGGGGAACAAATATTTGCTCCAGGCGGGGGCTGGGGGTGGGGGAGTGAGGGGGAGCCCTCGGGATGCAGTCGGACTGATCGAAGTTTCAGCGCTGGGCTCCGTGTTCGAACAGTAAATGTTTGCTGAGCTCCACCTCTGGTCCAGGTGTCCTCTTGGATCTGGAAAACGGTGGGGAGGGAACCGCCTCTGTCCGTGCCCTGGTGGCACCCTTGCTGTGTGACCTTGGGCAAGTGAATCTATGTCTCTGAGTCTGCACTTCCTCATCTGTAACGTGGGGGTATCAGGAGGAAGCAGCAGATGTGCCTCCCCTCTGGGACCCAGCTGCTGCCGACCCTTCCTGACAACGCTCCCTGGTCTCAGATGCTGCTGTCTTGTCCCCCCACCTCCCGCCTGCCCCATTCCAACTCCTCCAGCTCCATAAGGGTTAAAACCCAGGAGCTCATGTGACCCAGTGTAAACCATGAATCATCCCCACTGCTCCCTGTGCTAAGAGCCTGCCCGCCCAGGATGGGGCAGATGCTGTGCCCCAGGGTTGCCATGGCAACCCTGCCTGTACTGAAATACAGCCCAGCCCAGCTCCTTCCTTAGGGGACCTCCAGGGCTGTTTCACCTGGCTCAGTGTTACCTTCCAGAGAAGCAGGGAGAGAAGGCTGGAAAGACGAGAGAGAGAGAGAGAGAGAGAGAGAGAGAGAGAGAGAGAGAGAGAGAGAGAGGTGGAAACTGAGACACAGGGAGAGGGAGGTGAGAACCTGATAAAGAAACAGACCGCCAGAGGGAGACAGACTGACAGCCGGCCAGAGGTCCCGAGAAGCTGCTGGCCGGTCACCCTAGAGGCAGCTTCTCAACTGTTCCAACCTCCCGGGGCTGCCAGATCCGGACATACATGCACACATGCGCCCGCATGCACCACGTGCAGCAGTGTCTCCCCTGAGCCTGCAGTGAGGGCACAGGGCGGGTAGGCAACCTGGCACGTGAAGTCGCCGCCAACCCCGCGGGACGGTGAGCGAGTTGAGACTTGGGGGAAAAAATGGGGGCGGACGTCAGCTCCCTGGGCGTCTGCCTCCCTGAGGCCCCTCCTGCATTCCTGGGCAGCGAAGCCCCTCGCTAAGACAGGGACTGATGTCATCCCGGGCTGCTCAGCCAGGGGACCCGGGGGCCCTGGTGGCTGCCTCCGGAAATGAGCTAGCTGCCTGCCGGCCGACAGGTTTGGAATTTCTGGCCAGAGAACAGAAAACCTGCATGGGTCAGGTGAGCGGGGCCCAGCTGTGGGCAGCTGGGCAGGGGGCAGCGGCGGGTAGTAGCCCGCCCACCAGGTCCTTCCAGTGTGCTCCTGGGAGGGGCCACCTACCTGGGGGAAAGTGAAGACGAGGGTGCCCAGGGCCACCGTCTTTTCCTCCCCCCACCTCGAGGGACTGTCACGCCCTGGAGCCAGTGCCGCTGGTTTCTCCAAGCTCCTGGTCACCGCCAATTCAGTGAGGTGATCGCCAGGGGCTGGATATTGGACCTCCCAGCGTGTTGACTTTCCAGCGCTGGCGGGTGGACTCCCAGCCCGACCCTGAACTCTCTCCTGAGCGAGACCCGCGGATGCAGCCAGCCAGCATCTAGCTCGGGGATGTTGATTCTCTCTTGGTTTGGCTGAAGAGGGCTGCTGGCTTTTCTCTCCAAGCAAGCCCCAAACTTCCAGGAGCGGCAAGTAGGAAGAGGGGGACCCTGACACTCTGATTGCGTTTCTTCCTCTTACCTCCCGGCCCCATGGATTACCTGGGGGACAAACTCACTGTGGCCCAAACCCACATGACCCAGTGGATGGGCACCGTGAGGAGGTCCTTCCAGGATGCCCTCAACTTAGTGACCACCACAGTGAGCCATGAGCGGGCCAGTGGGGAGCCCACCAGCCGGACCCCCTTCAAGCGCACCTCATCCTTCCGACACCTCGCCTCCCGCAGCCGGGAATCTCTCCGCCGCTTCTCCGCTCGCAGCCAGCAGAGGTTTTCTTCCCTAAGAAAAAGGCACCCGGATTCGGAGCCACCAGATTTTGTAAGCTTATGTTTTTTTAAAAATATCAAAACAACAGTCAAAACTCCTCCCCTCCCACATTCCCCGGGTCGGGGCGGCGGGGGGGTCCCATAGAGCCAGCCAGGGAAGTTGCCTCTTCCAGAGTAATTGTCCCTCCAGCCCTGCCGTTTCCTGTTCCCCACGCCTGGGCAAGAGGCATGTGGCCGTGACCCCCCAACAGTGGAGTCACTCTCTGCCCCGCAGTCTCTGGGAATCATGCTGGATCCCCTGTGTGTGTGGACGGGCCAGCGCAGGAGTCGGGCTGGCTTCGCCAGTTGGTTTATCTGTGAGTGCCGACAGCCCGGCCCCTGACAGAAATGCCTGTCCTCCCCTATTTTTAGGCAGGATTAGTTGACACCTGCTTTGTTTCCTCTCACCCTCCCAGGATGACCGAGTGTCCATGTCGTCGCGTGCATGTCGAGTCGTGGCTTTTGTTGTCTTGTCATCGAGCAAAGTCTCAAGGTCGCCTCTGATTACCTAACGAGACCCCGGGGGTGGGTGGGTTTGCCCACCGGCCGTGAACCTGCGGCCTGGTGTGAGTGGGCCAGGATGGGGCCTCCGGCTGCGTCCTGGGGCGTCACTGTCTCTCACTCAGACAGGCTTGATAGGGCTTGGCAGACAGGCTGAAAGGACAGCTAATGATTAAAAACTTGGCCTGTGTCTTGCTAGGGGTTGGTGTGGACTCAGTCTCAAAGACCTTGCCCATGATTGGGAGAGGCGGGCCGGAGGGAAAGGCATCCGCCTGGGGAAACACAGGAAGTGAGTGGCAAAGCCAGGGCTAGAGCCCCCTGGCTCGGTCCCCCACCCCGGGGCTGTCTCTGGAGTAATGACTTTTCCAGGATTCCTGAGAACTTCAGGGCAGCCCATGTCAGTAACCAGGACTGAACTTGAAGAGAGGGGCAGGCATTTTCACACCTGACTATCTGTGTTGGCCCGTTTCTCAGGAGGCCAGAGACGGGCGAGAGGCTAAGCTGACTCCTTCCCTGGGTCCAGCCTTGCAGTGAGTCCTGGTGGCCGATAGGGACCCAGCATTTAGGGATGGGGTCGTGGGATGCAACAGCTTTCAAGCTGACTGTCTGCACCGCTGGAGTCGCAAATGCTTACGTCTGCCCTCAAGGTGCAGGGATTGACCTGGCATCCTGCTGACTGGCCCAGAGAGGTGCAGTGACTTTTTGGGGACCACACAGCAACCACAGCAGTCAAGCACAAACAGGTGTCTCATGAATATGACACCTTCTCTCGTGGGTCTGTGCTGTTTCGTGGCCCTAGACAAATGAGTGGGGCCTGAGTTTATGGGACAGGTTCCCCGCTGCAACCTCTGGAAAGGGGAGAAGGCCTCTTGTTCTGTCTCTGTCTCTCTTGTTTTCTGTGTGTGTGTGTGCGCATCTTGGTCTCTGTTTCACTCTCAGTCCCTCTCTGGCAATGCGGTTAAGGGTGTGGGGGTGGCAACATGCAGCTGTCCCCCCCAGGAGCCGTGTGACCCTGGGGGTTGGTCCCATCGCCTGTGTAGCGTGCAGGCACCGCTACATGGATGAACAAAACGAGTGCCACATGGGCTGTACCGCCTCTGTCCCTTGTTCTCACAGTGCCTCCGACAAAGCGAATGTGGATCCCAGGTTTATGCACTACATAAACCTGGGCTGCGTGTTCCTGCCCACTTAGCACGCGGCATCCACTGAGTGGCGGGCACCAGCTGGCACTGGGCTGAGAGCTGAAATCAGAGTCTGCCATGTCCATGCGGAGGAAACGTGACCCGTTCGCAAGCCTCGGTTTCTCCTCTGTCAAATGGGTAGACCTCAGGATTATGAGGTTGGAGTGAGCGTCTAGCATGTGCGTAAATACCTTGTCTGTTGGGTGCCGCGCCGTGGGATGACTCATTGGGATGAGGGCAGAGTTGGGATGGGAACACGTGGAGAGAGCTCAGGTTCAAATCCTGGCTCTGCCACTTCCCAGCTGTGCGACCTTGAGTGGACTCCTCCCGTCCCTGTGCCTCAGTTTGCTCACCTGTGAAATGGGGATTGCCATCATTTCACGGTCACATTTCCCATTATTATCATTTTCGGGCAGTGATGTGCCTGTAACCATGTGATGCCCTGTGGTGCATACACGTACCTTAAAAGTCAGCGTTTGTGACAACCAAACCTTTTCTCCCAAACCACTTTTTCAAAGATTCCCAGTAAACTGGAAAATCCACACAAATCCCCTTTACCTTGGGATTTCACTTAAATATTTGTCTTTTGGGAGGAAATTTTTAAAGCCACAGACAATTACTTAAGCATTTGGGGACAGCAGCATTATCCGAGCTGGTATTAGGAGGGGCAGGGCTTCAGCCTTTAAGGCCTGGACTTGTACATGATTTATCTAAATAATCAGTTCAGTTCCAAATCCTGCCTGAGGCTTGTGTTTCCTCAGAGCAGCGTAGAAGAATCTGCGGCAGGCTTAAAGTAACCCTCAAAGGCGTGCCCTGAAATGTTTTCTAAAGCCAGCCTTGAAATAATTTGCTAATGGCCTGCCTTTGCCTCCCAGAAAGAAAAGGGGGAATGAAGGAAATCAAACTCATTGTTTCTGAACCACAAAGGCAGGAAGAGGCACGTTATGTGAGGCCTAGCAGACTAGGCGGACTCCACGTAGAGGCCAGACAGAACATTCCAGAACCCAGGAGCAACGGCAATGCCCCAGCAGGCTGAGGCTGGAATAACAGTGGGAAGTGAGGGTTTCCAAGACCGAGGGTTGTTCTGCAGAGATGGCTTTGAAATAGGACAGGCTTGGGTTCGAGTCTCAGCTGCACTGCGCGCTGGCCGAGAGACCCCGGGCGAGTTAAATCACCCATTTCCGCCTCGGTGTCCTCATCTGTAAAATGGGGCTTCACTCGGGACATGTCTGGCGGGTGGTCCGGTGGGCTGCAGTAAGAAAGAACGGGCACAGCGCTGGCACCGCTTAACCGCCTGACCGAGGAATTGCTTAACAGGTGTGCGTTTCACCTCCCTTTCCGGGTTGGGGGGGGATGTGGTACAGGCGCTGGAGGAGTCCCGCCTGCCTAGGTGGCCAGACTGACCCGTGCGCCAGCAACGAGGGCAAGGGCCTGGCTGAGCGCTCAGCCAGCGTGTTTGCTGTGCGCCCGGCGCTGCACTAGGCGTGAGGCCCGTGGCACTGTCTGCCTTCGCTCATCCACTCGCTCTTCCGTCCTACCTGTGTTTGCCGACCCAGGTGCTGGCGCCGGGGAAAGGGCTGGGAACAAAACAGACGCAGTCCTGGCCTTTGCAGAGCTGCGTTTTAGGGGGGGCGGATCATAAAATGTGTCAGCACATACATACATAATGTAAACGCAAATATGAAAGTAACATATCAGGGGCCTGCCTATAACTGTATCAAACTGTTGCCCCATGTTGGAGTTTCTCAGTCTTGCCACTGTTGATATCTTGGGTCAGGTAATTCTTTGAGGGTGGGGGAGCTGTCCCACATATTGTAGGATCATCCCTGGCCTCTCCCCACCAGATGCCAGTAGCACCCCTGAGTGACCACCAGAAATGTCTCCAGACATTGCCAAGGTCTCCTGGGGGCAAATCACCTCCTGCCTCCTCCCTGCCCCCCTGCCCCAGTTGAGAACCACTGCTGTGTACAATTTGGTTGGGGGTGGGGGGTTATAGTGATCATTGTAGCTGGAGTATTCTTCCTACTGGCCTGAGCTGGGAGAAGAAGGAGGTGTCCTACACATTGAGTACCTTCTGCTTGCCAGCAACTGGTCTTACTGAATCTGCATGACAGCCCCTGAGGGAGGTGAGGTATAGGCCCATATTTTGTGGATGAGAACTCTGAAGCACAGAGAGGTGAAGTCACAGGCCCGGGGTCACACAGCAGGGACCAGTGAGGCTGGGGGTCCAGCACTGCAGTGTGTGTCGGCCTCGCTGGACCCGCAGCCCGCCCTGCACTGGAGATTCATAGTGTAAGCACCGGTACCCGTGCTGTGCGTTCAGTCCTGCAGCGGAAGGCTGAGTGGGAGTATTTGGTTCTGCGTCATTTATGGAGTGGAATGGAGGCCTGAAATATTCGGCAGGGCTCAGTGTCGGCCCCACCCCCCGGCACACGAATCTCTTTATTTTACCAAGTGGGAGCCGATTTCAAAGTAAAGAGATGTTTGTGACTCTTGTCTTCAGAAGCCCGACGTTCAGTCCATACCCCCTCTGCACTAATTTCTCGAGTCTGCCGTAATACATTGCCACAG